>JANHAO010020806.1:0-12715 GCA_026873985.1 Saraca asoca | reverse complement strand
TTTAATGTATGGCAATGCGAACCAATATACTATGGCAAAATGGGAGATTTTATAAGTTTTTATGAATTGTTAATATAAATTTTATAACTTTGTATTTCTTCTAAATACATAAAAGTTAAAATTTCATCAATCAAAATTGTATTAATAAAAATTTAAAAATTTCCTGTTATTTAAAACTTACAACTTTTAATGAAAAATTTGTGAAAATATAAAAAAAATTACAAAAGTATGTATTGATATAAAAAAATTTTATGTACGTATTAAAGTATAATTCTTAGATTAAAAATCAAATACATGAATTTCAACCCATGATCTTTGATTCCTTGCTCCACCATAGTGTATCAATATCTTGACTGACTTACCATTTACATTTCGACACGTGGTCAATTAGTTGAGGCCAACAATTCGCCTTTGCTGTTCATCTGACAGCATCAAGTAAGCATCACTTGCCGGGGTTTTAGGTCATTTGCAGTTATGGACCGCTTCAAAACGTTTAGTTGAATTGAAAAGTTAATTAAAATGAAAAATATAATTAATCCTTAAGCAAATTACTAACCAAAACTAATTGCTTACCCCTCGATTGGTTGAAGAGAAAAAAAATAGAGGAAAAAAAATGAGAGGAAAAAGAAGGAAAAAAAAGAAAAGAAAGTTTTATTGATTGGTAGGAAAGAAAATAAGAGAAAAGAAAGAGAAAGTTTATTAATTGATTGAAAAGAAAATTAGTGGAAAGAAAAAGAAAAAATATATATATATTATAATAATATGAAAAAATAATATAAAAATTATATTTAATTAATAAAATATTTTTATTTTTAAAAATTTTTAATTATAATTATAAATAAATAAGTAATTTTCATATCAAAAATAATTTTGTGCCAAAATAAATAAATTTAAAAATAATAATCTTAAAACATAAATACAATTGAGATACTATCAACATAAACATATTTTTTCAATATAAATCCTTCCAAATTTTCAAAGTAACAAAATCTCAATTTCATTGGCCTGATTTGGAATTAATTAATCAATAAATCTCATAACTTGCAATTAAACTCATGAGAGGAAAGAAAATGGAAAGAAAATATAAGTTTATTGATTTGTAAAAAAAAAAAAATTAAGTAGCTAAATTACTAATAGAACAAACTATAAATACAAATACATGAATTTTGATATTTTATGGAGTGTTCTCATATCACAACGTCATTTTTCATTTTCTGTTCTTTTTTTTTCTTTCTTTCTTTTTCACCTTTTTTCTTTCCATTTCTTATTCACCTGATGGTATTTCTTAGATCTTTTCCGAACAACCTTCATCTGAAGGGTGTTGGAAGACATTGATTTTCTGAACAACCTTCATTCCTCAGATCTTTCCCTCTTTTGTATGTCCTTCCCTCTTTCTTTCCCGACCTGCATCGTTCTTCATATTCTCATAAAGTAAAGCCAACATCGACTTCACTCTTAACAAATAAGCCTCTCACTTATTCCTCATTTGAGTTTTTTTTTTCCCTTGAAACTTCGAACATGAAAAGCTTTTTGTCACCAGCCAAATAGAACTTCTATTTCATCCTTTGCTCATCGTGAATATCACCAGAGAAAGAAGAGGGAAATTCCGATAGCCAGATGCTGGGGAGATGAGATGATGGACATTGCACGCAGAGGTTGATTGGATTGCACTGAGCTCGCTCCAAGACGCAGCAGCCGGACGATGAAGCAACGGCACACTGATGAGAGGCAGGCAGGAGTGTGAAAGAGGCAGACGTATGATTTTCCACTCGTTTAGGGGAAGTTTTCCACTTATTTTTCGTGTAGGGGTGCGTGGAAAATATAAGCCGTGGGCCCCACGTATGATTTTCCGCTCGTTTTCCGTAGACACTGTTTTCCAACCGGAACCAATCACGTGCTTCTACTGTTTTTCACACCCATTTTCTGCAGAAACTCATTTTCCTCACATTTTCCGTGCTACCAATCACGGGGTTAGTGAATTATTCATTTATTTAGGACAATGTTGCGGTATGTAATGAAAGATTTTTTGTTTCGATGAAATTTCAACAAAAAAATTTATAATTTGTTTATAAAATTTTATAAATTTTTCACAAAAGATACAGTTTGTCACAAATTTTGCATGTTACTAGTAAATAAAAATAACTACTGTCACAGCCTAAAATAATCAACCCCCAATTGTTTGACTAATGGTTAATTAGCTAAGGTTAAGTGAAGTTATCAAGCATAGACTGCCTCTTGTCAATTGGTTACCCCCTTGGTCAAATGACCTGGGACGTATCAAATAAAAACTGTACAAAACAATCGTTTCAACAAATAAATTATAAAAAATGTAATCAGGCCAGCATAAATCATATGACAGCACCAACTACCTAGTGAAATTCCTGCAAGCTTCTCTAGTGTGCTGAAGACACGTAGTCACACACCATTTGACCAGAAGCATACCAATTGGTGTGCTTGACACCTATATATACACTCGATACTTACTCTTTCGGACGCCTTGCTTACACTAATTGAAACTTTGCTCAAGTACTGACTTAAGCATCAAAGTGTGCTTGGCGAATCACTTCCATCATATATGGCTAACTTTTTTGTGCTTATAACTAGTCGTTTGGCCTCAACACTTGATGGAGTTTCATTTGGCATCGTTTGTGACTTTCCCAAGCACCTATGTCTTCCCGTCGATCTCACTCACAATCTTTATGCACTCTATCGACCAGCAAGTGCCACCACCATGAATGAGCCAGAGACAATAAACGTTGTGATTGGATTGCTAAGGAAGCTTGCCGAAAAACAATTGACCTGGAGCATGACAGTCTAGCAGAGTAGGTTCGTTAACTCAAGGAAGAGCTTAATGCTTTTTGTCACCCCTAAACACAATTAACTTTACCTCCACCACCCTTTGGCCCTCCAAGCCCTATTCTTAGAGAGGTCAGTTTGACTATCGTGCCCATAACTTAGGTAGTTCAACCCAATCTGTCTTTAAGCACCATCTTCCACTACCTCCTCCACCCCCCTTTCCAGCATTTTCTACAATCCTTATTGTTCCTTTATAATGAACTGCTAACCCACACCTATCCTCTATTACCTGTGTCTTGTTCTCACAAACTTCTCAAATCCAAAAATTAATTAGACCCTTAGTCCTAAATGTTTCCTTTGCTCTGCCATATATGGTGGACATCCACCGCCATCTCACACATACTCATGAAACGTATGACCCAATGAACCCTACTACAGACCTCACCCAAACATCTAGACAGTTGTCCACCTACCAAGAAGAGAGCCACCCTTTCTCAATGATTGTAAGGGTTGTTGTACTGCCTGCCACATCAAGCCCCCATCCAACATAGACCTGTATGAAGGCACAATTGATCCGTAGGAGCACTTAGAAGTATTTTGAGCATCAATGTTGCTATCAGGTGCTCCATATGCTATAATGTGCAGAGCCTTCTCCACAACTCTCAAGAAAGCTGGCTTGAAATAGTTCACAGATATACCAAGGCAATCGATCAATAATTTTTGATAATTGGTTGAGGCTTTTTCTATGCATTTTGCCATTAATAGAGCGCCTTGGAAGACATTGACCACTTTGTTCAGCTTTTAACAAGGGCTGAGGGAGAGCCTCAGAGAATATTTGGCTCACTTCAATGCATTAGCATAGGAAATTCAAGATCTCAATAAGTGAACAGTCATGCATCAAATCAGTGGGGGCCTTTAATCAAGTCATTTCTCTTTTTCATTAGCCAAGCACCCTGCCATCTCTCTCTCAGAGCTTTTAGCTCGATCAGAAAAGTACAATGATGTGAAAGAAGTGAAATTAGCTCAATGATAGATTAAGCAAGAGCAATTTGAGAATGTGCCTCCTAAAGAAAGACCTTCAGACCAAGATAAGGGACCTCCTAGGAGTCGATTTAAAAAGTATGAATTGTTGAACTCATCGATTAATAGCATTGTGCAGGATTTTTGAGCAGGCTAAATTGATGAAGTTCCCTTCACAGAAACAATGCATATACCCCCTGACAAATAAGTCCAAATTTTGTAAGTTCCATCGGGACTATAGCACCTTATTGATGAGTGGGTTACTTTAAAAGACAAATTGAGGCACTTATAAAGTATGGTCATCTATCAAAATATAAAAAATTTCATGTAGAGAAAGGGAAGAAAGATGACAGAGAAAGAAAGCATTCTCCATAGCCCAGCCAAATAGATGATAAGCAAGTTAAAGTAAACTCCCCTGTTCTAGGGACAGTGGAGACAATTGCTAATGGTCTTGCTGTGAGAGGAACTTCTAGCAATGCTAGGAAAAAAACATTTATGATTAGTGATGGCAATAGAAGGAAAGAGAAGAAAAGAGCATGATGAGCCAATCTATTTCATAGAGCAGGACTTCGAGGATATTGATAGGGATCATGATGATTCAATGGTGATTTTGGCCTATAACACAATTTCATCTTCAAGCCTATACTTGTTAAATAGGGAAGTTCTGCCATATTTTATATTTGCATGTTACTAATGCTTTAAATATTCCCAAAAGTATGTATAAGATTTACATAGGTGTTTTGGTTAGTTTCACAAAGGTACAAGTGTATGTGGAAGGAACTGTCATCCTAAGATTGATGTTAGGAACCCAATCGTTGACAAAAAATATTGATGTC
The DNA here is from genome assembly GCA_026873985.1 of Saraca asoca. Taxonomy (NCBI): domain Eukaryota; kingdom Viridiplantae; phylum Streptophyta; class Magnoliopsida; order Fabales; family Fabaceae; genus Saraca; species Saraca asoca. The sequence continues at coordinate 8,063 of JANHAO010020806.1, read as the reverse complement.
ATGTTCCTCATGGTAGCCACCCCAAATAATGCCTATAATGCCATTTTAGGGCGGCCTTTTTTGAATTAAGCTAAAGCTATCGTCTCCACCTCTTATTTGGCAATGAAATTTTTAGCAGAAAGGGGCATTAAGGAAGTACAAGCATATCAACAAGTCACTCAAAAATATTACATGGCAAGTCTGGCCAAGCCTCAGGAAAGCGCTAGCATAGCAAAACCAACCCTTAGCAAGAATAGTTGAATGTCAAATGGTAGATTCCACCTTGTTAGATGTTTGACAAGACAATCCTGGCTGACCAGAGTCAAGTTCAAACGTGGAAGAAGTAAGAATTTTTGAAGACAATGATGAGAGAATAATAAAAATTGGGGTAGATTTGAAGGAAGTAGATCGCAATTGATTGATAGAACTCTTGCAAAGCTATATAGAAGTATTTGTTTGGGCACTAACTGATATGCTGGGGATTAATCTAAAGGTGTCTTGTCACAGGCTTTCAATTGACTTAAGCATAAAAACTGTTTAGCAGAAGAAAAGAAATCATAGGCCAGAGTGGCAGGTGATAAAGGAAAAGGTAAACAAACTATTGAATGCATGGTTCATTAGGGAAGTCCTACACACTACCTAGTTGGCAAATGTAGTCCTAGTAAAAAAAGCTATATGAGGATGGCAAATGTGTGTGGACTTCATTGATCTTAATAAAGCTTGCCTTAAGGATTCATACCCACTCCCAAATATTGATTAGTTGGTGGATAGTGCTATAGGTTTCGAGATCTTAAGCTTTGGGGATGCATTTTTTAGGTACAATCAATTAAGGATGCATCCCAAAGATGAGAGCACTAACCAAGGAAAGTTCTGCTACAAAGTCATGTCATTCGACCTAAAAAATGCAGGGGTAACCTACCAGAGAATAAAGTTTTTATGGATCAGATTAGGAGAAATATAGGGGTCGATGTGGATGACATGATTATTAAGTCAAGGGATTTGAAGCAACATTGGCAAAATTTGAAGGAAACCTTTGATACTTTGAGGAAGTTTTGTATGAGGTTGAATCTAAAAAAGTGTGCATTTAGAGTAAGGGCTGAAAAATTCCTAGGGTTCATGATCACAAAGTAGGGCATTGAGGCCAACCCATCCAAATGCCTAGCCATAATCAATATGAGAAGCCTAGTGAAAGAGGTACAAATGATTAATGGGAGGATTGCGGCCTTAACACACTTTATGTCTAAGTTAATTGATAAACATGTTTATTTCTTTAAGTTACTTAAAAATATTAAAAATTTTGAATAGACTAATGATTATGAATGAGCTTTCTAAGAATTAAAAAAGCATTTGGACACACCATCCATACTTAATAGGCCAGAGCCAGGGGAAGCGTTATACATATACTTAGCAGCAACAGCAGAGGCAGTAAGTTCAATACTTATCCTGGAAACTGAAAGGGAGCAGAAAATCGTATATTTCACAAGTTACATGTTTCATGGCACTAAAATAAGGGATCAAAAGATAGAGAAGTTGGCCTTTGTTTTGCAAACAGAGCCTTAAAATTTGAAACCTTAGTTTCACAACCATTAAATTGTCAGTCGAACAAACACCCCAATATGGCAAGTTTTACAAATGCCTAACTTGGCAGGACAATTGGTTGTCTTCTCAATAGAGCTATTTGAGTACAAACTCATTTATGAAGTAAGGAATGCTGTTAAGGTGCAAGCTTTGGTAGACTTTGTGGTTAAGCTAGCAAAAATAGAGGAGCCCAAGTTAGATGGTTCAGTATAGACACTATACGTAAATGGCTCATCGAACAGTAAAGGTAATGGAGCAAGGGTAATCTTGGAAGGACCCACATGTTTGGTCTTAGGATACTCACTGAAGTTTAACTTCAAGGCAACAAACAACCAGGCAAAATATGAAGCATTGATAGTAGGACTAAAAATGATAAGGGACGTTAGAGTGCGATATCTGAAAGTCTTGAGTGATTCTTAGCTAGTAATTGCTCAAGTCAAGAGGATTACAAAGTAAAGGAGCCAATGCTAGCAATATATGCAGGCGTTGTTAAGGCTTTGTTGAAGGAATTCATGATCGAGCTAATAAGGATCCCAAAGGAAGAGAATGGGCATGCAGATGCATTGACCAAATTAGCTAGCACTAAAGCAATAATAAATAATAGAACAGCAATTCAAGAAACATTGCAAGCTCCCTGTACAGATGAAGTGATGTGCATAGAACATAAGTCAACATGGTTAACCCCAATCATGAGGTTCTTGGAGGAAGGGTGATTGCCAGAAGATAAAAAAATAGGCTAAAAATGTCGAACAAATAGTAATAGGCTTTTTCATGGAAGGAAAGCAGTTATATAAAAGGGCTTCTCCCTTCCATCATTATGGTGCCTTCGACCAGATGATGCTAACTATATATTAAGAGAAATTCACAAAGGTATTTATGGGTCTCATATGGCAAGAGTAGCAATTATGCTAAAGGTTGTTTGATCAGGGTATTTTTGGCCAAAAATGAAGCTAAAAGCCCTGGAACTAGTACGAAGTTATAACAAGTGCTAGAAGTTCACAAAAGTTTAGAGACAACTAGCCATTGAGTAAATGTCTATCTTTACTCCTTGGTCATTTGACTAGTGGAGCATTGATTTGCTAGGCTTTTTCCTAATAGTTCCTAGTCAGTTAAAGTATATGGTGGTAGTGGTCAACTACTTTACCAAATAGATAGAGGCAAAACTTCTTGCAGCCTTAACCTCAAATAACGTATAAAAATTCATTTAGAAAAGCATCATTTGTAGGTAAAATTTCTATAATTGTAAGTTTTGTTGTAAGAAGCTTGTTAACGATGCCTTTTAGGTATGGCCTCCTGGCCATAATTATATTAAATAATGAGAAGTAATTTGCTAGCAAGGACTTCTAAGATTTTTGCCTAAGGTATATTACTCTTTGCACATCTTATGTGAAAGTACAAATCTTACATGCTTTGAAATGAAGGTTAGGAGTTGTTATAGGTAAAAATCGGCTTTGAAGGATAAGTCAGCATGGATCCAGCAAAAGCCAAGTTACCCAGCTCGCTGAGGACGCTAAGCAAGCACTACCTCACTCATCGCTAAAGGGTGATATGGTGAAATCGCAAGAAACACCATCGTCAAAGCAATAAGCCATCCTGCTCGAGCTCGCTACCCTAAAGAAGCGGCACCGTTCTCGCCAAGCGAACTGTCACAGTGACCCCGAGCTAAGAATCTCCTCTCGGGAGGATGGACATCTCGCTCGACAAAGCGAGACCGAGAGATGGACACATGTATACCTACTTGCAACCAACAAGAAGGGACCCACCCTACGACAAGCCAGATTGCAGGAGTTTTACTATCTGTTACATTTATTTCTTGATGTAACAGAACTATAGCTTGTAATCATTATATGTAACCCTTCCTTCCTCTATAAATAGGAACTCATTGTCAGAAGAGGAAAAGGACCAAAAAACTTGTGAGTAAAAGCTCTATCATGGATGTAAAGTCTGATTCTGCTTGGATTTAGCCGAATCACATTAAAAATACCATCCTTCCTCTCCCTCCATCATCGTACTTCAGGAAATAGCTTTGGGTCCAAGAATTCATCCCCAATGGTCAGAGTTTGGGCTTTTAGCACGAACCAAATTTCAATGTCAACATTTTGGTGCCGTCTGTGGGTATCCATCTACTTCCTGAAGTGTCCTTGTAGCTGCATTGGCAAGAGGAAGAACCACAAGAAGTTTAAACACTCTAATTGCATAGCCAATAGACATCCCCATTGCCGAAGCTCACTGTCAATGAAATGACTCTCTTAGAATAGGAGAAACATAAGCGTCCCACCAACCTGAACAAGCACTTAAAGGTATGGTAAAAGAGTTAGCTGAAACTGTAAAAGCACTGGCACGGGCATAAGGCCAGGGTGCTCAAAGACAAGAAGAGATCATGGTACAACTCCAGTAGCTTCATAGAGAAGCTCGAAAAGAAACTCACAGAGATTATCATAGTAAGCGACTGGATGGCTTGCAACGAGTGGAAAGCTCCACCCCCCAACCCAAAATGCAGGACCTAATAATAGAGGAAGTCCTCCAAAGGCTCAAATGACTAGAAGAGTGCCCACAGCCTCAAAGTAACTAACCTTGCTACAAGGAAAGCTCGCCATTCTCTGTAAAAATCGAAATGTAGCCCTTCCCATAGAAACTCAAAGTGCTCGCGATCCCACTGTACAATGGGAACAGTGACCCAAGCGACCACCTAGATGCGTTCAATATCTAGATGGATCTTCAAACAACTAACCCTTTGGTCAAGTGCCTTATCTTCCCGGCTACATTAAAAGGTATACCCCGAGCGTGGTTCAGAAGCCTCCTAACTCGCAGTGTCAATAACTGGGAAGAATGCCAAAGGAAATTCATCAACCAATATCGGGCACTAAAGAGGCAGCTTGTGCCTCCCTATCACCTCGTAATGATCTTTCAGCGCAAGAACAAGTCACTGAAAGACTATATAGCCAGATTTAGGCATGAAGCTAGCTCTGTAGAAAACTCCTCAGAGGAAAGCATCTTAATGGTGATCTCAATAGGATTTTGTAAAAATAGAAAGCTATACAAAAGCCTTTATAAGTTCTTGGCTTGAGATATCACTAAATTCTATAAGCAAGCTGTCAAACAAATAAGATGGGAAGAAACCTTCAGAATGAAGTAACCCAGACAGAAAGCAGACGTCAGCGGTCCCATTACAAGCAAAAAGAGGAGTGATAAGAGTCACAGTCATGACCCTAGTCCTCAGCTCTCAAAGAAGGCAAAGCCCTAGTGACTTGGAGGCTGCTTCGAAAACTACAGCATCCCGCCAGATACATAGGATAGGATTTTTACCGTAGAGAGGCACAATGAAGATTTTAGGAGGCCCAGGCCAATGAAAGCTTCCCCCAAGCCCAGAGATCTAAGCAGATTCTATGCTTATCATAATGAGGTCGGTCACACCACCTCAGAATATTGGACACTAAGAGATGCCATAGAAGACCTTATCAAAAGAGGTTAGTTACAAGATTATGTGGTAAGGCCGTCAGAACAGCAAGCTCAACAAACTCAGTGAATTATTGACCAAGAGCCAGAGCCTTCCATCAGAATCATATTCTAATCATGTAATGTTTCCTTGAAATCTCTATGTATGAATTGTACAGCGGGACGCTGTTTGAAAGGAACCATTTTACATTGAACTTATGAAACTCATAGTCGATTGGCCAAAACTTAGAAATATTATCCGGCTAACAACAAGGCTTCGCTTTACCATACAAACGCAAATGAAAACTTGTCCAAGGGTGAGATGGCCCCAGAGCCTACCTCGTGTCTGAAGGTGAGATGACCCAGAGCTTACCTCATGACAATGCAAATGAAAACTTGTCCTAGGGTGAGATGGCCTAGAGCTTACCTAGCATCCGAGGGTAAGACGGCCCTAGAGCCTACCTCACATCCGAGGGTGAGATAGCCCAAAGCCTACCTCGTGACAATACAAATGAAAATAAAACAAAATTAAGGGTGAGACGGCCTAGAGCCTACCTTGCGTCTGAGGGTGAGACTGCCCCAAAGCCTACCTCGCGTCTGAGGGTGAGATGGCCCAAAGCCTACCTCACAATGAAAACAAAACATAAGCAAGGATAAGACTACATGAAGCTTACCTCAACGACACACTCAAACCCAATGACTGGCTACAGGTTCTTCACAACACAAGGATGTTGAGATAAACTTGTTACAGCTCTTGTGCAACTAAGTATCCGCAGCTAGCATGTGGTTAGAAAATCATAACTCACATGCGATCCCCTATCACGCGCAGCTTGCATGCGACCTAACTATTGCCCATCATGAACCGGGGAGAGTCAAACGGTAAGGATAGTAAAGAATTGGGAGCATGGCCAATTGGTCAGAAAAATATTTCATTAATCATCAGAAATATGCAAACAGCGGTGCAAGAAGCATCCAATACAACTTTCAAAAGCTATGCAGAAAAGCTCATATATTAAAAAGGCCTCACTCAACGAGGTAAAATTACATCAGAAGAAGAAGAAAAACAGAAACCAAAAGCAAAGAGCCTAAAAGCCTAACACTACCATTCAAGTAAGAAAGTGAAGAGCAAACCACCAAGAGACGAACTCCTACCAGCAGGAAGACCAGCAACTCCACTCCTGCAGTCTTCCCATCCCTAATCGATGGTTCCTCCTAAATAAAACCTAGTGCAATTCAAAAAAGCACCCAGAACCCGGTCGATGGTGCAGGATTCCATGGAAGGACCGGGGGGAGATAATTCAAGATCAGCACAAGACTCCCTAGAAGCCCGCAAGACAGATCCTACGGCAAAGCCACATGTAACAAGTTATCCATGCCTCTAAGCATTCTGCAACAGGCCTTCCACACCTCACAAAGCTTCACTGGAAGCCATGTTATCAAAAATACAAAAGGCTCACTAAAATCCTCCATTAAACTCTTTTGTGAAGAAGGAAGAAGACCTCCCACGGGTATAAAAAGACCAGTTTGATTCACCGATTAATCCAAAAGATGTTTGGTTAACTTTAATCCAACGACCCAAAGCTAGCAGAAGTGCTACGCCAATAGCCAAAAACTGTGAATAAAAAAAAGCATAGTCTGAAGCAGAATGAAAAGATAGAAAAGAAATCTGAAACGACAATTCAGTCAGGCAAAGACTTTGACTAAAGAAACAAACAAAGCCTCAGGAAGATTACAACTCCCAGTCCGCAAAGCGAACTAAGAGTTAGGGGGCTTATGTTATAGGTAAAAATCAACTTTGAAGGACAAGTCAGCATGGATCCAACAAAAGCCAAGTTACCCAGCTCGCTGAGGACGTCAAGTGGGCACTACCTCGCTCATCGCTAAAGGGCAATATGGCGAAATCGTAAGAAACACCGTCGTCAAAGCGATAGGCCATCCTGCTCGAGCTCACTACACTAAAGAAGTGACACCAAGCTCACTAAGTGAACTACCATAGCGACCCTGAGCTAAGAATCTCTACTTGAGAGGATCTACATCTAGCTCGATAAAGCGAGACTGAGAGACTAACACATGTATAACTGCTTGCAACCAATAAGAAGGGCCCCACCCCTCAAAAAGTAGCCTGTGACAAGCCGGATTACAAGAGTTTTACACATTTATTTCTTGATGTAACAAAACTATACCTTGTAATTATTATATATAACCCTTCCTTCCTCTATAAATAGGAACTCATTGTTAGAATAGGAAAAGGACTGAAAAACTTATAAGCAAAAGCTCTGTAAAAATCTTTCCTTCATATTAATAAAAGCTCGGTCATGGACGTAGGGTCCAATTCCACCCAGATTTAGCCAAACCATGTTAAAAATACCATCCTTCCTCTCCTCCTTCCTTTCCCTCCATCATCGCGCTTCAAGAAATAGTTTTGGGTCCAAGAATTCATCCCCATTGGTCGGAGTCTGGGCTTTCAGCATGAACTAAATTCCAATGTCAACAGGAGTTAAGTAAAAGATTCACTTCCATTGAGCTCCCCTAGTTAAACAGGCAAGCTAAGCTAATGAACAAAATCATTCTAGAAGGTCTGTGCAAAAGGTTGGGTGAAACGAAAAGGAGATGGGCTGAAGAATTGCTATGGACTAAAGAATTACTAAGTGTTTTGTTATCACATAGAACCACTGTACACTCATCCACTAGAGAAACCTCTTTCAAGCTCACTTATGGAAGTGAAGCTATGCTTCCAGTCGAGCTAGGACAATGTTCTAAAAGAAGGGAGCAATACGAGTAATAGAAAAATGAAGAGAAAAGAAAGGAAGAACTAGATATGCTGGTCAAAATAAGGGAAGTAGCTCAGCTGCAGAATGAACACTATAAAGTGAAGATTACCAAAATTACAAATAAAAAAGTAAAGAATAAAGCCTTCATAAAAGGAGACTTCATTTTGCAAAGGACAGATGGCCTGTGAAAAACACAGAATGAAAGGAAGCCAGCAGCCACATGGGAAGGACAATTCAGAATGTAAGAGAGCCTCCTTAATGGCACCTATGACTTAGAAACCATACAAAGGAAACCTCTCC
>JANHAO010020805.1:0-12721 GCA_026873985.1 Saraca asoca | reverse complement strand
TTTTTCAAATCAATCAAACTATTACACATCACTATAATTTTGTTTTATTATTCATGTGCCATTGATTTGTTAATTGTGTATGCATGGCACTAAGGAAGAATTCTTATATTCTCCAGTTACACATTTAATAAATAAAAATTAATTATTAATTTTATTGGTTATTTATTAATTTTTTTAAGATGTATATACATTAAAATTTTAATTTTTAAATATAAAAATTATAAAAAATTAATAATTAATTATTATTTAGATTAAGAATACATGTTATAATTGAAGTATATAACTTTTCCCAATACTAAGATGTAAAAATGCTCACGATGTATTTATTTTTTTAAATAAAAATAAAATAAAATATCTGGAATACACGTGGTATCCATTTTATCACTGTTTCAAATAGTATCTCTCTCTGTACTTGAGTTGCATCGATGATAGACCGGGTCTGTATAAGAACTTTCATGGCAGCTTCAGGTATGCAATTTCAAGTTTTCAACCGTTATTCTAATTAAATCCAAAAAGTATTCAAAGCCCAACGTAATTTTAGTCTCCATCAACCTTCAAATTCAATTGAAATTGTGCAGAGTGCACAAAGAGGAAGAATTAAATTAAACGGGGAGCATAACGTCACATTTTAAGAAAATAATACTAAATTTTATAGATTGTGGGACTCATATAATTATAGATTTTATTATATGTGTTTATTTTTTTCTTTATACGAAAATTCGCTTTGTTAAAAAATAATATAGAAGTTTGCATATCGTTATTTATGCGATTAAGATTATCTGTAGTGGGAGAAGTTTAATTAAAATAATTCTTTTAAAGTTATTTACCTACTATGAAGTAATTACAAAATTACAAGTCAATATTACAGTTACTTGTTAAGCAACTGCATCTTAATATTAAAGTGGATTCGATTATGAAATAAATTAAAAGAAGTGAGATAAATTATATGGTCCATTTAAGAAATTTTATAGAGTTGTATTATTATAAGATAAAATTATTTGAGTTACTTAAAAATATAAAATAATGTGACAATATGAAATTTAATAAAAAATTAATAAATAAAACTTTAAAAACTTATATAAGATACTTACGTTATAAATAATCTAATAATGCATAATAAATTTGAGTAAATCCTCAGGTGGAGGAAGCTCAAATCAAATGGGAGCAAGCTGCAATGGGAGTTATTAAGGAGCAATGATGGGTGAACAGCAGGCTCCAATCACTACTGTCAGGGGTCCACCCTCAATCATTATTAAAGCAAATAGGCCAAGATGACGGTACACACCTTGTACGCAGGGTCAATGCTTAGACAATCAAATTATATATTCAAAGTGTGGGGAATTATGTATCATCTAATAAAATAATTAATTATATTAATAGATGTTTCATTTAAATTAAAATTTTGGATAATAAGCATGTATAGTTAGATTACAACTATTAATAAAAAGTATTGAAATTTAAATTAATAATTCTTACCCAATAGTTATTTATGTGACTTTTATTTAAAAGGTGTTTACAGTTATTTAAAAATTTGTAAATAAGATAATTATAAGAGATAAGTAAGTATTTTTGTTTTTGTGTCTTTCTCCAAACTCCTACTAGGTTGATAACGCGTGAATTTTATCAACCAATAAGTTCAGAAAACCCAAAGTGCAATCTAAATGTAAAAAAAGAGAGACAGACAGATGAAGAGAGAAAAAAATAAGGAGACATTAGGAGTTTTTAACTTAGTTTGGCTTAATACAATGCCTACATCCATGATATTGTTATTTCTTAGTATTTTTGTTGAGTATTTGTATTTGTTGGTTTTTCTCTATATTTTTTTAGAGTAGTCATCTTCTTTGTAAAATGATCTCAATCCCTATTTATAGTGTTTGGGGTGTTCGAAAAAGGGAAAGAATCTTGAATCAGTGTTGTTTCATGAATTTCCACAATAGGCAAGTTGTATTTTGCAAGCTAATATCTGCAAGTTGATGCCCATAACTTGATACCTACAAGTTGGTCCCTTATTAGATTTAACCAAAGTCAGTGTACTCCAATTTATGGCTTAGACCTTATCCTTAACGACCTGAGGCTGCTGCTTCGACCCTTGTTGACGAGCGATCTTGGGTTCGTATTTGGCGACCTGATATCTTGCTCTAGCGACCTCAATCCTGGTTAAGCCGGACCTTTATTAGTTGAGCCTGTCTATTGAGCTTTTACCAGCTTATTTGTATGGTTCCAAAAATGCCTACAATATTAGTCCCTTAGCTCTTAGTGCAATCTACGGACTGGGAACTGTAGTTCGTTGGTAAAAGTTGACAATGGTGATTTGTTACAACGTTGTTTAGACTTTTGTTCTATCATTTTATCTGTGCCAATCCGTACTATCATTGTCACATTTAATGCGTGCATTTTTCATAGCCGATAAGCATGGTAGCCTTGCTATTCGCTGGATCATTAGATTGAGGGCAGTTGATCAGTCTCTAGATCTAATGGTGAGGCTGATCAAACTATATACGGTAAGGAAAACCCCTTTTCCCTTTCACTTGTCACTTTTTGAAAACCAGTGCCTTTGCTTCTTGCTTATTTCTTAAGCTTATAAACAGTCACTACAACTCTTTGTTTTCCTATTTCATCGAGTTTGCCGTTGAACATTTTGGATTCAGATTGCTAGAAATCGATTTCGCTAATCATTCTCTTCCTAGAACTTGTCTTGTCCCTTTAACGCAGTAACTTTTCTTAGACTCTAGGCTTCTGCTTTTCATAAATGGCTTGCTTCATGGGTTTCTAGTATTTTATTGCTTGGTTTGATGGCATATGCTAGTTAATCACTAGAACTTTTGCTTACTGGTTTTAAGGCCATAGATAATTGAATTTAGCCTTCTATTTCCTAGGGTTTAGTGACCTGATAGGCTCATTAGATGAGCCCTCCATGTTTTCAATGGTTTGGGGCTTAGGCATGGTGATCTGAGTTGTGTTTGACTTGTTGCATAGGAAACTCCCTATTAGTCTTAGCTTTTAGGTATGGTCTACTTGTAGTAACTTGACCATTCCTTCTTTTGTGTAGATGCTTGCAGCTCATAAACGTCGTGGTCACAAAATAAGGAATGCTGATGAGTTTGAGTTTCCAACTTGAAGTGAGGAGCTAGTGTGTGCCACAGTTGAAGTGACCTCTAGGAGTGGCAAGGTCGCTACGAGGTTTGTTGTTTGTCTTGACCCCATTGAAAGTTAGTAGGTTGCTAGGAGTTTGGGGTCCTTAGATCACACAGTGTTTAATCACCATTCTTCGACCATCAGGCTTGATAAGCTCAAGGGCATAGTTGAAAAATATCATTTTCCCAAGGACTACCGCATTATGGCACCTTCCCCTAATGACCATACAGCTTATCGTCCTTCAAGATTTATTGCCATTAGCACCCATCATCTTAATGTTGGGCTTAGGTTCCCAATCTATCCTTAAGTTATTGAATTATTGAATAAATTGAAGCTTTGCCCATTCCAGCTTACCCTAAATTCTTACTCTCAACTTACCTCCCTTGCATTTCTTTATCTTAGGAATAACCTTCCGTCTCCTCCAATAAGGGCTTTTTGTTATCTTTATATTGTTAAGGGCATGGGTCAATAGGACGGGATTTACTATCTCTCAGATTGGCAGATTGAGTATAAGAGAATTTTGCCATAAGGTGATGCCAAGGGCAAGTCTAATGTGGGGAACTACAAAACCCACTTGAGTTACATTTCTTGCTCATCTTTGTGTCATCTTCACAATTTTGATTTCATCCTTACTCCTGGTGAGCAACTCGAAGATGTGTGAGCTTGTATGAATTCATATATTTATTTCTCTTGATTTGACATTCTATTTCATTTTACAGACAGAGTTGGTAAGGAGAAACCGACATTAGGGATTGAGGAAGTTGAAGTGTTGAGTAAATTTACTATTGTGAATGACCTCAAATTTGATAAGGATCTTCTGCGTTCATACAAGCTTGCTTTAACTTTAAACATTGAGCTTCTTAACATAACCACAGATCTCAGAGCTTATCGAATAAGGGAGGTTGGCCTAATAAACTTCCAAGAATATGAAGACATGGTGAGGCTAAACCCTTGTATGCCACCAGCCCTTGCTCGATTTGTTGACCTTAATGCTGTCGTGACCTTATCAGGTCTTGTTGCTGTTATAGTCCCTGCTGCTGTAAGTCAATCTTCTTTGGTCATAGCGATAATAACCTTATAAGAGTTGATTCCTACCTCACAGCCTGAAGTAGTCAAGGCGATTGAGGCATCGAGGTCCTATTTCCATCTAAGCCCCCTGTCAAAAAGCAAAAACTGGACAAGGGGAAGAAAGTTACCATTACAAAACAAGTAGCATCTAAGGTCGAGACCGAAAGGTGACCTGACAACCTTTGCCCAAAGACAGGGGAGTACTTCAACTTCCTCCGGGAGAATGTAGATCAGATCCTGGGGACCCGTACCAAGGCATTAGAGTCAGAAATGTTTGGTGAGGGCTTGATGGGCTATATAGCTCATCATGGTCTGCTGGTAAGTTAAGTCCTTTAACTTTGGTTTTTTTCCATCTTTGTAAGCTAACTCCACTGTTTGCTTTCGTAGAGTGTGCTAGGGGTAGTAAAGCTAAGGTATGAGCTCCTAGCCTAGGAGGAGGACAAGAAGAAGCTTAAGGGCAACTTGGCCGCTATAACCACTGAGGCATCGGAGCTAAGGAACAAAATGCAAGTACTTGAGACTTAGTTGAGAGATGTCGAGATTGCTAAGAAGGAAGCTGAGGAAGCTTTGTCTCGCGAGATGGAAAATCACGAAACCATCACATCCAATCTTACCTCAAATATTAACAAGGTAGTTGATAAGTTGTCAAAAGTAAAGGACGAGATGGATATGGTAATATAGCAAGTTGAGGCTTCTAAGAAGGAGAATGAGGTAGTTATGAACGAGCTTGCTATGGCAAAAGAGGACACCGCTTGAGCTAAGGCAGAGACTGTTGTACTGGTTGTGAAAGTGAAAGAAGATACTATTATGGGCTTTTTGTACACCTTATGGTAGAAGCACCCAGAGATGGACTTCTCCTTTTTTGGCAGGAATGTTTATGAGGCCATTAAGGGCTTTGAGGAAACTAAGAAGGCAGCTCCTCCTAATAAGGGTGCACAGCCCACAACTGGAGTTACTCCTGCTCAAGGTGATATTCAAAGAGAGAGCAGCTTGCAAGTCATGGAGGCCATTAATTATTAAATGATAGATGACTTGCTTGCCCCATATGTTGATCCTCTAACCCACAAAAGCTCAGCTGCTAAGGGCTAGTCTTCTTCGTAGGCCATGACTTTGTAATTTGAGCCCTATACCTGAACCTTGACATGTAAATTCACCTCCTTGAAGGAGATCTTTAATGAACTTTATAATATTCCTACTTTGCTCTTTGGTTTCCATAATTGCATGCTCAATAAGTTGCATTAATGCATCTTAGCTAGCAAACCATGACAATGTATATTTGTCAGGCAAAGTAATGTATCTTTGTCAAGTTAATTATAACAATGTATATTTGTAAAGTAAGACAATGTATATTTATCAGGTTGATCATGATAATGTATATTTGTTAGGTTGAATGTCCAGTAGGTCGTATAAATTGGCTTCAACTAGCAAGCCATGACAAGGTATATTTATCAAGCACAACAATGTATATTTGTCAGGTCAACCATGACAATGTATATTTGTCGAGCAAGATAATGTATATTTGTTAGATTGAATGCCTGGTAGGTTGTGCCTTGGCTAGTGAATTATAGCTCTCTTTACTTGAGAATAGTTTGCTTCTTGTATAATACTTTGCTGAAAATTCATTCAAAAATTAATACGCACAGCTATAAAAATTTAAGGAGAAAATTAGGTGCTTTCCTTTCTGGACAATATTACAGGATTAGAGGGGCGAACTAAAATTTATTGAAAATATGGGTGAAAATGTTTGGCATTCTAAGCTCATGGAAATTCATCCCCATTCATATTTGCTAAATGATAAGCTTCGTTCCCCAGGTCTTTCTTGATAATGTATGGGCCCTCCCAATTCAGACCTAGTGTCCTGTCATTGGCCTTGTAAGCTCTAGGAAGAATAAGGCACAGTACAAGGTCACCAAGTTTGTAGTATCAAACTCAAACCTTTCTATTGTAGTACCTTGTAACCCGTTGCTGGTAGGTCGTGATCCTGAAGCGAGCTATTTCTTTTGTTTTTTTCTGCAAGATTGAGATTTACAGTGAGTAACTGATTGTTAACCTTTAGGTCGAATGTTGCTATTCGCTATGAAGTCACTTCAAGTTTTGCTGGGATCATGGCTTCAGATCCGTATAGCATTGAGAAGGGAGTTTCTCCTATGGTGTTACTAGCTGTGATTCTGTAAGTCCAAAGCACCTTCTACAGCTCGTCTACCCATACTCCCTTTTTGGCCTCCAATTTCATTTTTAAAATTTGTTTGATGATCTTGTTAATAGCCTTAACTTACCCTTTGGCTTGTGGATGGTTTACGGTTGAGAAACTTTTTACAATTTTAAGATCGTTACAGAACTTGATAAACTGTTCATTATTGAATTAGGTCACGTTGTCAGTCACAATCTATTGAGGGACTCTAAACCTGCAAATAATTTTAGCCTATATGAACTTTTCAATCTTTGAGGAAGAGACTTCTACTAACTCTTTCACCTCTACCCATTTGGTGAAATAATCAACAACTATTACTGCATACTTACAATTTTTGTGACCTATTGAGAGTGGTCAATTAGATCCATGCCCCAGATCACAAAGAGCCATGGACTAACCATTTGTTGCAAGTAAGCTGGTGGAACTTGTGGGATCTTAGCGAATCTTTGGTATTTGTCACATTTTTTAACGAGATCAAGGGCGTCTTGTTTCATTGTAAGCTAATAGAATCCCTGTCGAAGTGTTTTTTGAGCTAGAGATAGCTCCTCAGCATGGTTCCCATGATGACTGATGTGAATCTCCTTCAGGATGGTGTCACAAGTGACGTGCTTCTAATTTATCTTCTAGCAACTTGCCATCTTTGAGGTAATCTAAGATCAAGCCCATCCATGAGTTCTGTGCCACAGTAATTGCCATCACGACATGTTTTTGATCCATGCTTGGTAATGGGAGGAATTCCACTAGGATTGCTGCTAAGAAGTCTGTATCTTTAATTATGGCCAAATGAGCTAATGTATCTGCATGCATGTTCTAGGCTTCTGAAATCTGATTGACCTCATATTGCTGGAAAGTGCCAAGCAGTTCCTTAACCTTTTGAAGGTAGATGGCCATCTTTGACCTTCTTATCTGATGCTCATCGTGTACATGACAAACTATCAGCTGGGAGTCATTGAATATTTTCAAGTTTTCAGCTCACATCTCTTTTGCTAGACAGAGCTCTGCCAATAATGTTTCATATTCTGCTTTATTGTTGATGGCTTGAAAACCAAATCTCAATGCACAAAGAATTTTATGCCTCTCTGGGCTGATAAGAAGCACTCCTACCCCAACCTTTTGTTTGCTTGATGACCCCTAATATAGAGCTTTTGAGGCTCTTATTTCTTCCTCTATAGGGCCCGTGAATTCTATAATAAAATTTGCCAAGGCTTACCCTTTGATTGCTGGTCTTGGCTTATACAAAATGTTGAACTAGGCTAGCTCGACTGCCCATTTGAGTAGATGACCTAAAGTGTCTGTTTTTTGCAATATCTATCTAAGTGGGAACTATATGAGCACTTCAATGCTATATGCCTAGAGTAAGGTTGTAGCTTCCTTGATGTTATCATGAGGCAGTAAGCAAGCTTTTCTATTGGCAAGTACCTTATCTTAACATCTAGCAATCTTTTGCTCACATAACAAATTGGAAATTATACTACACCTTCTTCTCATATAAGGGTTGTATTGAGAGTGTGCTAAGATACTCCTAGGCAAACAATGAGTTTTTCTCCTTTCTTTGGTTTGGATAAGAAAGGAGCTCAGCCTAAATATTCCTTTAGCTGCTGAAAAGTGACCTTGCATTGCTCGATCCACTCAAAGCATTTTGCCTTTTTCAATACATCAAAGAAGGGGATGCACTTGTTTGTCGCTTTTGAGATAAATCTGCTAAGTGTTACAACCTAGCCATTAAGGCTCTGTACATTCTTGATTTAGGTTGGAGATTGTTAGGTTCTAAGAGAGTGACCAAAAATTTAGAATTTAAATAGATCTTGCCTTTTTTTCATTGGAGAATTTATATATGCCTTTGTTTTATTCTGATTTACTTATTAAGATATACAAAAAATTGAAGAGCAGTAAATATAGTAACAAGAATGACAGAATATAAGTGTAAAAACAAATGTTGAAGACACAAATTTTTAAAGTGGTTCAACTTAAATTGAAATTACAATTCAAGTGTACTCTACTTGATTTTTTTCAATTGAAAGACCTCTTGAATTAAAAATAGAAACTATCAGGATTTACCAGGATCCTGAAATGCCAGTTTTACAATAAATATAGAATAAATTAATAGGCTTCTTGCTAATATAGAAGAATTGGGATAGACTCTTTTAAACCTAAAAAAAAAAACAAGATTAATAAGTTCTTCCAAACCTATACAAGATTTCTAAATCCCTAGAAATCTTAAAAGAAAGGAAACTGAAATAAAAGGGAGGTATGAAATACAATACCAATGTTTGAGATGAAAATCTCAAACTATTTAAGATAAACTCAATTGATTTTAATTCAAAAGCTTGATAGAATCTCAGAAATTTGATGAGGTAAAAGGAGAAATGTGTTTAACTCTTTATGAAATAATTTCGCTCTGAATTGTATTGAATTGTTGTGAAAAAATGATGAAAGATCATTTAAATAGAGAAGGAAGTCAGGTTGTTACAATGACTATAACCGTCTGTAACAGAATAACTAACTTTTAGTTATTACATCAATTATCATATCAATTACAGTCTGTTCTAACTAATTCATAGGTGTGGTAATCGAAGTATAATTTGATATTCACAGTCTTTGCATCAACTACTGCATCAAAGTAGCTATTTTTCCTAACTTTTGGTTTGAAAATGTTCTTTATCAAATCGATGTGTACAGATTTTAAAGAGCATAAATCGATATATGAAGTAAAAGATAGTTTTATAAAATTTTGTTTTCTTCAAAATAGTTTTGTAAAAAATTCATCTACCTCATTGTTTAGTTAAAAATGTTTGGTTCAAAAGTTAATTAAATTTATTTACAAGAGTTCCTATAAAAATAAATCCTAAAAACTAATTTTGATCCTCTTGCATAATAATTGTATATCTTTGAAAATCTTTGAAACCCACAAACAAAATAAAATAAGCAGTAAAATATGTTATCAGATAATAATTACAAATTGATGAAAATTATTTTTTAACATCAAAACTGAGAAGTGTGTATTAACAATCTCTCAATAAGTCTAATAGAGATCTCATGTCAATAAGTGCTTTGATTTTCATAGGATTTGCCTCAATTCCCTTATTATTAACCATGAATCTAAGAAACTTTTCTGAAGCCACCCCAAATGCTCACTTGTGTGGATTTAGCTTCATCTGATATCTTCTTAGAATTTGGAATATTTCCTTGAGATTGCGCATGTGGTTAGTGACTTATTCTGATTTTACCAACATATTGTCCACATACACCTCTATTGTCTTTCTAACCTGTTCTTTGAACATCATGTTAACTAACCACTGGTAGGTTGCCCCTGCATTCTTCAATCTGAAGGGCATCACCTTATAACAATATAAGCTGTGGTCAGTGATGAACAAGGTGTGTTCCTCATCTTGTGGGTTCATAGGGATCTGATTGTATCCTGAATAGGCATCCATGAAGCTAAGAAGCTAGTGACTAGTAGTTGCATCCACGAGTCGATCAATTTTTAGTAGAAGGAAGCTGTCATCTGGACATGCCTTGTTAAGATATGTGAAATCAATGTAAGTTCTCCATTTCCTATTTTTCTTTTTCACAAGCACAGGGTTGGCTACCTAGGATAGGTAGTGAGCTTCTCAAATAAACTTACTGGCTAAAAGTTTATCCATTTCTTCCTTAAGAGCGACATAATGCTCAATAATCATAGATCTCGTCTTCTGGTGAACTTGCTTGTAGCAAGGGTCAATATTGAGCCTATGTAACATGACCTTTGGGTCAATCCCTACCATGTCTTTATGGTTCCAAGCAAAGACGTCCAGGTTTGCCTTAAGAAATTCAATTAGCTAGGTCTTCATGTCTGAAGACAAATTTTTTCCCAGCTTGAGGCATCTTTCAGCATCTACCTCACTAACTGGAACATTTTTGAGTTCCTCTATTGGACTAGCTACTCCATCTATATCCACCTTGCAGGGGTCGAGGTCATGGCTAACTCCCACTGTGTTTCTAGCTCGTTGTTGTCCATCAAAAACTATATCAATCTTTTTCCCTCTCACCCCTAGCTTGACTGCATCCTCATAGCAGCATCGGGCTGTGTGCTACTCACCTTGCACACATTCAACTCCATTGGAGGTCGGGAATCTAATGGTAAGTGTCTTGATTGATGTGACCATGTCTAGGTCATTCATTGCAAGTTACCCCTAGCACCATATTATATGTTGAAGGGCGGTCTATAATCAAAAAGTTTGCTAGGATAGTGGCTTGGTGATCTGAATCTCCTAGAGTAATAGGAAGCCTGACCTACCTTACTGATAATAATGTATCTCCTGTAAAGGCATAAAAAGGCTCTGGAGAAGGCTTTAACTGGTCCGTGCTTAAACCTATATGATTGAAGCATTACTTATACATAACATTCACCGAGTTGCCAGTATCAATTATTATTCTTCGCACCTTGGCATTACCAATTCTGGCTCAGATAACCAATGTGTCATTATGGGGAGAATGTACTCCTTGCGCATCTTGGTCTGTAAAAATGATGTTATCTAAGGTCGTCCTTGCCTTCTTGGCGAGTTTCTTAAATTCACCATGACTCATAAGCAGAACATGGTTTGCCTCTTGCATGTAGTGTTCATGTAACCTGTTTCAGGTGCCTGCGATATGAAGCCCACTGTGAATGGTGAATATTGTTCTCACTATGGGTGCTTTCTCCTGTTCAGGAGTCTACTAGTGTTGCTACTGTATTGGTTGCTAGGGCTACTGAGGTTATTAATCTGCAAGTCACAACACATAGTCTCTCAAGTGACCTCTCCTAATTAGATCTTCAATTATATCTTTGAGCATCCAGCAATTTGAAGTATTATGCCCAATTACATCATGGTAGGCATAAAACTTGTCCTTGTTTCTGGACCTATTTGGAGTTTTTATGGGATTAGGCTTCCTGAAATCCTCTCTATACTTTTCTATTGCAAAGATCCTATCTTGCGTGTCTAATAAGATGCTATAGCTATTATGGTGACCTGGATGCTGAGGTCGCTCACTCCTGGCCTTTTTTGCAACTTGACTTTCAGAGCCATCCTTTTAACTCTCTTTACTATTCTCGCTATTACTCCTCTTCTTATTCTAGTTGGAGGTGTTTGCCTCATCCTTCTGATTGGACATCTTTGGTCTAAAGGTTTCTTCCTACCTGATCTATTTGGTAGCTTGATCATAAAACTCAGCTAGGTCTCTCATTGGAGACTTATATATGCTTTCATATAGCTTACCATCCTTGTGAAGTTCTGCTGAGATCACTGTCAGGATGCTCTCATCTGAAGGGCTTTCTACATTGCTAACCTCATGCTTGAACTAAGTGATGTAGTCTTTCAATGACTTATTTTTCCGCTGAAAGATCATTACAAGGTAGCAAAATGGTGGGACTTGCCTTTTCAATGCTTTGTCCTAATTGATGAATCTCCTTTAACACTCTTCCTAACTATTAATGCTGTGAACTGGGAGACCCCTAAGCCATGTCCGAGGTATATCTCTAAGAGTGGCTGGGAAGACATGACACTTGACTAGAGGATTAGTTGTCTAAAGATCTATCTGCACATTGAATGTATCTAAGTGGTCATAAAGGTTATTATCCCTATTATTGTTAGATTGTCCGACCACCTCAGGGGCAAAATGGTCAAAATTTCAAAAAAATTTCTTCCATACAATCGAACGATTAACCCAAGATCTAGCTAGCTTAGAGCTCATGTAAAAAATTAGGAGTCTGAGAAGAGCAAAACCAACCTTAGGTCTAGCTCAAACGTAGCGAAGAAGACGAAAAGTCACCGGTGCAATCCGGTCCAAGGTCCCAGCCCTAATGCAGTCCACGCCGGAAGGAGGAACGGTTGAACCAGTGCTAGCTGGAAGCTTCATAAGCCAAACGGACTAAACACCGGCAAGCCCTAGTGGAGGAAGTCGAAGCGTTGTGGGAGAAGACAAAGAGGCTCGTCACACATTTTTTTTCTGAAAACGTATACCCGGATAGCAAATATCATTTGCAAAATGACACCGTTTTGCCCAATGCAATTTATACAAATTGCAAAATGACCCCAAACAATTTCATAAATTGCATTCGGGTCCTTGTGATTTCTGAAAACTACTTTTCAGTCCCATCGATATCTGTCTTCTTCAGTTTGGTCCCTGGATATCCAATATATCCATATTTTAGCTATTCCTTATATTTTTCGCTTTATGTGTGACCCGGAAGGCCCCCAAAATGTTAATAAAAGTCTATAATGCCTTTCAAACCATTTGAAGGCATATAAAATTAATCCAATTAATTTTTTGATCAATTTCACCAAATTAATCATGTATGGACTTTAAGTT
>JANHAO010020804.1:0-12723 GCA_026873985.1 Saraca asoca | reverse complement strand
TCAAAACCCTTTTTGACAAATATATATATTCAAAGTGACATAAAGTTGTAAGAATATCAAATTTTTACAAATTCATTAAACCCAACATACCTTAGTTTTTTTTTTAAATGACAATAACATTTATTTTAGACTCTAATATTTATTTATTTTTACTAAAAATGAAATTATTATAGTATAACTTATTATATATTATATTCTTTTTTTAAAATTTTTTTTACATACATAATGTATTACAATAATTATCAAAATAATATTTAAAATATTAAATCAATTAATTTTGAATTGTTAATTGAAAGTTTTTAAAATATTTTATAAATGTAATTAAGAATTGGATTTGAACTTAGTCAATAATGTACAAAGATTCAACTCATTTAATAGACTTAAACTCATAACTCAACATAATGAATTAGGCAATCATCTATAAAGTATAACCTAATAAACTCTTGGACCTTCAAGCCCACAAACATTTCTAATGCAGACACACAAACCCACGAACATCTCTAATGCAAATACACAACAGAAAGGAAAAGGAAGAGAGAGATATCTTACAGATGAAGATCACCTATCCCTGCTGTTGAGTAAAAAGGAACATGGAAACAGTACGGCAGTGGCCAAAGCATTAGTGTACACAATAAACACAAAAGGGCTCATCCCATTTGTTATGCAAGTTTTAGCGAAAATTGTCAACCCCATTGTGCATCCTTCCATAATCACATCACCATAAATGGCACCAACTCCCAAATCTTACTCTTATCCTCCATCATTAATTTTTCTCTTAATTTTAATGCAAAAATAAACAACACTCTCTTAGAAATTTGAGAGATCATAAATCCTTAGTTAGAGAATTTAGGATTTGAGAAATGTGTGTATATATAAACTGGAAAGCTTGTTTCTGCCTTAAATAAAGAAGCAAATGGTAAGATTTGGGGGCTATCCATGGTGGTTAAGGTAACCCTTCAAGGAATGGTGAAGCTATTTACTTTGGGAGGAGAGAAGTAGCAACTCGTGTGTCCCAAATTCTTAAACGAATGAATCAAAACGGTGACGCTCAGGTAGTTTTAACTTTTCAAATCGTGGAAATTATATTCTTTTTAGTATTACCTAGTGCAAATGTTCTCAATTGAATTGTCACCTTTTCTTAGTCTTTGTCTTCTTTAAATTTCACATAAGAAGAGAGAGAATAATAATTAATAATAATGGTTACTTAATTAATTTGAATAATAATTTCAATGTTTAAGCATAGAATAATGGATCAGCTGACCAATAAGTGGGAAGTTTCTGGTGTCTTTGGGAAGCTCACGCGGTGGACATTGTTTGAGGCCCTACCATGTATCAAGGAATCTTCACATTTTAAGAATTTTTTGTCCGTCCTTGGCTTGTATATAATTATCATTGATTTAATTAGAATCTATTTATAGGGATCGTATTTTCTAGATTTTTTTTATAGGATTATACTTGAGTACGTAGTTAAAAAAATTTCTATTGATATGTATCTAGTAAAGTTTGTGAAAAATTTGCATACTTTTTGTAAGTTTCTTATTCAAAAAATGTAACTTTCACATAAATTTGAGAAAAATTTTGAAATTTTTTTATGTAATTTTAAATGATAAATTGTAACTTTTTTTTTTCATAAAGTTATTATAAGCAAAATTCATATAATTTTCTATGAAAGAATTCTAAAATTCTATATAAAAATTATAATATGACTTTTATATATAAAAGTTACAAGTTTTTGTGAACTTGTTATATGTAAAATACATGCACATTTATAATTTTTTTAAAAAAAATTACAAAATTTTATATAAAAAAATTAGAACTTTCATATTAAACTTACATAAAAATTTGTAAAATTTTCAAGTATATGCCAAAATATTACCCTTTTATAATTTATCCTTTCATCTTCTAGCAATCTCTAGACTTTTGACAATGGTTGAGCACCACAAACCACGACAGCACTGATAGCCTATAAACTCTTCAATGTTCAAGTTAGTTAGTGAACAATTTATCAAAAAAAGTGAAAATTAATGAAGATCCTAACCCCAATGTGCGCTCAAAGATTTTTATAGACAAAGACAATCACAAAGGATCATTTGAGAATTAATCAATGCTCATAATGTGAGCAAATGATTATTGAAAAGATTCGGTTTAATGGTTAATTATTTATATATTTATCATGTCAATTTATCAAGAATTGTCAAATTGACCAGTTCACAAGGTAACTCTGGCATATAAGGATCAGAGTTGGTGCAATCAAATCATAGAGTTATTTATCAGGTCCTAGAAAGGTAATTGCCAACTTACATCCTGTTATGTCAAATGCCCAAGAAAAGCAAATAAATTAGATAGGTTCTCTGATTTCTTTCTTTTTGCTATGTATAAATGCATAAATCGCTTGGAACTGCCAACTTGGTAATTTGCAGGCTGAAACGTTGTACGACTTTGAAGTTTGAACCAAGCCAAAACCATTATATCCCATCACTGCTGTTTTTCTTCAAAAAAGGAGTGTTTTGGCTGCTTGATTCCATACTCACACTAAGATCCTCAATATCTTTTGCTTTTCCCCACATCACAGAATAAAATCCAACAACAATCACAGTAGCTCCAATCAAACTGCAATGCAGTACAACAAGGAATACTGTCTTAGAGGCAATATATTCAAAACCACAATAAAAAACCAACACATGTAGGTCCAGGAGGAGAGGAAAAGGCAATAAATAAACTGAAAGTATAACTGAAAAAAGGTCAAATTCAAGAGAACAACCTGACACCACCATAGTATGCCCTGAAAGAGAGAGAGAGAGAGAAAGACACACACACATGTCCTACCTTCCAAGATAGAATCCATCTCCAAAGAAGATAACGCCTGCAATCACTGAGATGACAATTCCTATAGGCTTGAACATGGACACAAAAACAGGCCCTGTCTGGTGAAGACACCAGGTAGTGACCCCAACTTGGAATGCAGAGCCAAACACTCCCTAAACATGTTCATATGAAGTTTTTAGACTTACAAGTAAATATGTAACACGATAGTAGTATTGACAGGTACTGCTTCGGTATGTACTCAAAGATTTGCAGGTTATTCTGAAACTCTTTCATAAAAAATGGCATCTTTGCAGAGATTTTATGTATAACAAGTACATAAAAGTTGCAACTCAATCGACAAAAATTGTATTACAAAATATTTTGAAAATTTCCAACTACCACAAAAAAGTTGCAAAAAATATGAAAAATCCTTCACAATAGTTGCAAGATTATATACCGCTACAAATTTGTTAAGCATACATCAAAACACAACCTGTATGAATCATTTCATATTTTAATTACCGAGTATAGAACTGCAAGCAACCTCAACTTAGGTTCCAAGCTCCAGGCACTTGTGTCTCTTTCCACAACCAGACATGTCACAGCAGATTGAATGGCCACAAAGAAACAATAGAAGAAGACTACAACCAACTCTGCTGGATACTTTTTAAGAATTGAAGCCTGCAATAAAGTGAAGTATAATTACAAAGCATCTCCGCTTTGTATACAGAAATCACAGATCATAAAAGATTTATTTATTAATTGAGTAACAATTTCACCTGTACAATAATGAATGCTGAAGCGACCACACAATCAATTGCAAGAAATAATCCTCCAAGAACCCAATTAGATTCCTGTGAGAAAACTAGCTGCTGGGATAAGTTTGCAGGGGATAGGATAGTCAGAAGTGGAGGGCCCTTGTATAATGTCACAATAAAAGCACCCCCAATAGATAATAGAGTTCCCAGTGATTTAGCTACGCTACTGGAACTTCTCCAATCTAGTTTCTCCATTCTGTAATTAAACAACATATGTATAGCTATAAATGACTGGTCGATAGAACAACTATACCATATTTTGCTCTCCATTGAATGGTGACTTTAAAATGTGTAATTGGTGATTTAAAGCCTTTTGTTAAATAATTACACAAAAAAACTGACCCATAATGAACTACAAAACTTAAATATGGCACGATATGATAATTTGAATTCAAAAATGGGTTGAAAATTCAGCAACAATGATTCCACTAAAACCATATGAACAAGTACGCTATTCCAGAAAAAAAAATAAAATTAAGACCTATAATTTCACTAGCTATTCTTAAGATCAACATCATACCAACAGAATCAATATTTTTATCATTGAAACACTATAATCTCATTCAGTTAAGCTAATCTCAAGAAGGTATACAATATTTACTTAGTAACTTGTCAGAGAATCTTCAGGTAGGTGAAAATTCAGATATTCCTGATTCCTGAGATTATCTACCCATAGTCCTGCCTACTCATAATTTAATGGCAGAAATTTAAGGATTACCAAAAAGCATCAAAACAATTAATACTTGGGAGTTTGTATTGCCGAATGGACAGTTAGTAACTCCCCAAATCACTATGACCTTTAAAATAACAGATAAATTAGGAATTAATAATTAATATCATCATTTATAATTAATGCTAGTAGCATGCAAGATGCAGAATTGTGATAGCAGTCAGCAACAAGGAGATGAAATGAACCTAAAAAGAACCGCAAGTATGAAGGTAAAACCAGGAACAAGGTTGAGCATGGCCGTACTAAGTGTAGCATTGCTGTAATAAATCCCAGCATACCCAAAAACCTGCGCCAAATAACTGAGAGAAAAAACTGCAATTTAATCAAATCCCAGTACCAAAATCCACAAAGTTATGAGACCCAGAAATAAACGTAACTATTCGCTACCCAATGTGAATTTTCATATGCATATGAATATAGCTCGAATAAATTTATTACCCGAGGAATCCAAGTAAGAAGAATCCAGAAAGGGTAGAAAAAGTGATTGGAGGTCGCTCTGATCTGCCAAAAATTTGAACCCCAAATTGATTGTTTAAGGCTCAATTGTAGAATTACCAATACAAAATTATCAATTTTGTCTGTGAGTTGAAGGTACCTGTGAAGAAGAAAGGAAGAAGGAAGAAGAACGAGGGCAGCGAGTGTATTGGAGTAGAAGATGAAAATGAGATTGGTCATACCCTTTGACATGACTTGTTTGCTGAGTATAATTAAACCAACTTGAGCACACTCAGCCATCACCATCCCCGCAAATGGCAGTAAAACCGTCCCCATCCTCTTTTCGGATCGGAAAGGCACAAAACAAAGCTCAGAGCTTTGAAGCGTATCTGAGCTGCGTTTGGGTAAGAGGTGTTTTCAGACACAGTTCTTCCACCAACTCATCATATGCGACATAGGTAAAAACATATTTTGTGTAGATTTTTTGCCCGTAATGCTCTTTACTGAGAAGCTAGATTCTAACCCGCGGTGCTTTAGTTGAAAACAATTTCAAATTTGAAATATAAATCTAAATTACATGTCAACATGCAAATTAATCATGGTAAACATTGGATATATGTAATTACGAGTTGGAAAATTGTCACGACAATAAGT
Organism: Saraca asoca; assembly: GCA_026873985.1. Lineage (NCBI taxonomy): Eukaryota > Viridiplantae > Streptophyta > Magnoliopsida > Fabales > Fabaceae > Saraca > Saraca asoca. The sequence goes on along the minus strand of JANHAO010020804.1, from coordinate 7,281 downwards.
AATTCCTAATATTAATCAATCATAATACTGATTAGAAATAAAAAAAAAACAAATAATTACTCGGAACCTAAAATAAGTTTTGAAAAATTTCTTTAAATACGACATTTGTAGTGACATTCTTTTTCTCCTTGCCTTTTAAATGAATGAGAATTTACAAACTTTTCATATTTGTCACCCTTGATAATACTAAATATAATTAATCATGATTAAAAATTGACTTAGACAAGTATAGTCCAACTCATCTAAGTGATTGACCTTGACTTTTATTTATGAACATCACATATGAGACAATTATTAAAAACTGGCTTCTTTGTAGCTTGAAGGGCCATCTTGTTGGGATAGGTTTAGTACCATTCTAGAAATGAAAATCTTGCTCCCAATGTTAGTGCCAATTAATATTTTCACTCCAATTACATTATCTATCAATTGAATAATGATTAGTCTAGTACCACTGCACAAACCGATAGATTAGTTTATGTTCCTAATGAACATGATTGGTACTACAATCCTTCCTCTTGTGGTTCAATAACCTAAATATTAAGAGTATTTAACATTTCAAAGGTTAGCGAATCTACTTGATATGATCTATTTAAGATTGTTTTGCAAACTAAATTTGAATTTGGGTACTCTTTCTTTTCAATATCAATCTTTGACAACATATATGAGTTGACTTCATCAGCAATGCTTAATTTTGGTGCAATAATAGCTAAATCATGCAATGTCTCCTTGATAGATTGTTTATCAAGTAATGATGGATATGTTGAATTAACAATTGCTTTAATTGTAAATGAATATTTAGTAACTAGAAGATCGTTTGGTATTTCTATTTCACTTTCCCCATCATTTGCTTCTCCTAGTTTTCCATCAACGATATTCAAAATTCATTCAAAGAATTCTTTTAGTTTCATCAGTTCTGTTAGATTTGTAGAAAATGACTAAAGACGCATATTCTTTTTTAGTTTTAAGACACGATAAGAATCCCATAAATAAGATAAGTTCATTCTTACATTCACAATGTCAGCATAACTTCCTTTTAGGATTGTCAACAAAATTTGACTAAAATCACCACAAAAAACAATTGTCTTCCACCCTAAAAGGCATTGGACGGCTTCTTGGATTGTCAAGTTATAATATGTCTCTCAAAGTTCTATCAAGTGCTTCAAAACAAAACTTGTATACCATTAGCACTTCATCCCAATTAATAAGATCAGTTATCTTGAGAAGTTTTGCTTGAGGGATTCCTTGTTTGATGTTGTACGTAGAGTCTTCAATAATATCTAATGGTATAACAAATCGAGAGTGAGTTGGACAACCACCTAGGAGAAGAATGGACAAGACAATTCTACCTTAGGAATGCAAAAAAGAAATTATTGCTATCCATATGTAAGTTTTACATCTACCACCACATCCATGTAAGAAGAATATGCCTCTTTTACTAACATGAATAGCATCGATGATAGTATTGAACACTAATTTTTGCTCATTGGTCATTGAATTCAACAATGTTAATGTTTCTACTTTCAAAGGTCCTTTATCATAATTTAACTCATATGCCATTAAACTATTTCCTATTAGAGTAACGTCATTTATATTTGGTACTTCTGTGGGAGGGAAATCACATAAGCTTTTACCATTCTTTTAAAGTATTTTCTCAATTTTAGAAAGGGTAGTTCATTTGTAAGAATCAAGTTTGTAATGATATAGGATAAGCAATTAGTGAACAGTTCAATATAATTTAAGTAATGATGAGAATAAAGTTATAAATGAAATTTTGATTATAAACACAATGTTCACTTTTTCTTTCTAGTGCTCTCCTTTGCATGTGTAGCAAATCCTTAGTAAGGATGTCCTACATTTCCTTCCAAACTATTTTAGGTCTCAAACGACAATTGCAAAATAGAAGGGTGGCAAAAAGTTTCCTTAGTGATTGACCCCTTCCCCGTAAGTCTACTACTTTGATTGCCATAATATACTCTGCATCATCGTTAAGTAAACCTAAAGCATAGCAAGCTTATTTGAAAGTGTTGTGAACAATTGCCATTAACTATTCTAATGTCTTCATAACATGTTGCCCCTTAACTTTATTGAGTAAGATATGTAAGTAGAAAAGCTCTCCAGCTAAGGATGGGACAAAATTAATTCTTCCAATTCCAAATCTACATCTTCGCTTAACCAATTTCTGAATGTCTTTCTTGTAAATGTATTGCAATAGGAAATCCATGTAAGATAATTTTTTGGCTTCTAGATTTTCTTTGTTCTTTTCCATCCATGCAGTGAACATGGTATGCTAGTTGGATTCTTTGTGAATTGTTTCCTCAATGGAAGTATTGTTATTTACCATAACACATTGCTCCATTGGTAGATGGAACTTTGGTTTTTCAATTAGAGGTTGCCTATAATGAATATCATATCCAAAAGTTTGCCAACATACCTCACAAGCATATATATAACTACAATGGTAGTAGGATTTAATTTCATCAATTTGTTGCCCTATTTCACCTAACTTTTCAGCTTGTTGCAAAGAAAATATCACACTATTATAACATTTGTTGATGTATTAGAAAAGATATTTGATTGATGTACCTTTGCATGCTTCAACATTGATGTGAGCTTGGTATCAAAGTAGCGACTTAAGATTGTAAGGTACAATGAATTTATTATCCAACTTAATGCAATTTTTCTCTATCATCCTTCCATTGTCTTTGTGCGGATGAATAAGGAATCCATAATCATTAGTACTTTTTAATTGGACATATTTCTTTGGAAAATGTTTGCTACATCTTCCATTTTCCGTGCAAAGAGATCTTTGATTTACATTACTACATGGCCCATGAACTATAAAATTTTTTACCATTTGATAAAGTAAGGGTTGAGACTCTGGGTCAGGAATCTTTGTAGGTATGATCTTGTCAATGTCTTTTGCACATTTAATTTTATGTTAACGCGCCAAGAATACTATGATATGGCATAAGGGAGTCTTTTCTTCTAGAATTCAACTATATACAATACCAAGAATAGAGAATAAAAACATTGAAGGTAGTCCTTGTCAATCTATAAATATATAAATTAATGAGTGTACAGTGGAAAAAATATAAATTGAAATTTAGTAAACTTGCTCTAACTTTACCAAAAAATCCCCTTTTTTGCAAGTTATTCATCATGTATCAAAGTTTTATTTTGAAAAGTCTGCATATCAGGTCAGCTCAATTAGAAGGCCTCAAACCAAGAACATCAATAATTCAAACAATCTTAAACTAATTTGGATCGCATGTGAACGCAAGAAAAATGTCAAAATATCCAATCCATTTACATATTGCCATTGCATTATGATAATTTTGCTTAAAATATCTAGCACCATTTATGAAACTGAAACCACTATAAATTTAGCACATAGGTTCTTCTGGTTATTTTAGATATATCGAATCCTTTTAGCTTCAACTAGAGTGTACGCATTCACTATAAATTGTTCTAATAGCCTTTGTGAATACATTAGCAAAGAAAATTCATTCAATTGGTCTTGTATCTTGAAGGCAAAGAGTTCCCTCATGGTTAAACTCTTATCTTAGTTAAAGACTACATAGATTCATAATGTGACACATCAACTCTATATCCATCTTTAGCATAGGGAAAAATCAGTGGATTTTGCAAAACTAGATATAGTGGATGCAATTCATTAATACATTGGACATTACCACCTTTTGATTCAATGATTATATCTTTTCCACTATCATCAATATCACCCACAATGGGAGTAGTTACCTTATTGGCAAGAGGAGTGCTGTAATTATGACCATCTTTAGCTCTAGTGTTTATAAGCTTTATTCTAACATCCATTAGATTCTCTTCTTTAAATTTGTCTCTTGCCATATAGAATGTCTAAACTAACGGGTTAACTTTATCAAGCATTCTTTTCAAATTATGGATGATTAAAAGGTTGAGATTATTACATTCTAATTCATTACTCCTATAAAAGAAAAAAAAAAGTTAAAGTATTACTTTGTAGAACAAAGAAATATGGAAGTATAATATATAATTTTTTTTAATAATTTTTATAATAATAGACAAATGATTGTCTACTTCATGTTGAGTGTCATAAATGTATAGCTAGGCAAATCAATGACGATCTCCATCATTTGGTATTAAATTATCAATATTATGGTGATTTTGTCCACAAATCCTAAACACATATAGTCCAGGCAAATTGTTTACGGATCTATCCACCTTTTCACCCATTAAAGTGAATGAGAACATAGAATTATAAACTCATATGTCATCTCTATAATTTTTGCTTAATAGAGATTACTTGTCTAGAAGAAGCTCTTTAAGATATTTTGGTGGGTTTTCATTAAAGATAATTCAACTTTCCTTTGAAACAACAAAGAAAATTTAGATTTTGCTCCTTTTCTTGTCTTAGTTGAAAATTTTTTGTACTACATTTGAGCACTTGTAAACTAGATCACCAATGTAAAGATAACCTACAAGGTGAGTAGAATCTAGGATAGTAATTTCATAGTGTTGAAAATTAAATAAACTTATTAAGTACTGTAAATAAAAGAAGAGTCTAACCTTCAAATGATTCATCCATTTATATCTCTAGACACTTGTTCAATGTTGGTATGTGGAGATCATCTGTAAGTATTTTATATGCATACAACAATATATTAGTATAGTTATACTGTAACTTCTAATTGAATGCAAAGATAAATACTAATGATAATAAACATAGAATGAAATTTTTTTTCTTACCAATATCATTGTCATTCATATTAATGTTAGGTATAACATTCTAGATAGATTCAACAAGGGCATTGTCACACCCTAATCCATGGCATGTGACCGGTGTAGAAGGTCCCTATTAGGAAATCTCCTACAAGCTTAAACATGTAGACACTTTCCTAGTAACTCAACATGCTAAAAACTGAAATTGAATTTATGCAAAATTCATATAATTTCATCATATATCCTACCAGAAATCTAGTAAAGTTTTCTCTATTTTTCTGACATTTGGGCTCAAGGCCTTTGCAACAACTAAGTGCTACATGCCTTATACACAACCTGTATAATACCACAAAATCACAATGGCCTAGATTATGCAAATCTACATCCTACTAGGTACTCATCAAACAAAATGCAAGTACACACTATTCTACCAACTGCCAAGGTAATCACCATTAATATATCTTTAAACTTTCCAGAAAGTGATCTACTTGATTAGTGAGCAAATCCTAAACTAGTGTGAGGTGAAGGAAAAGAAGGAGTATCTTTGGGCTTTGAAAAATATGGAAACTTAGTGAGTGAATAATCCCATAAAAATCAAAACTACATTTATAAATCATATTCGAAATCCAAAAGAATAAAGCACATATATAGACATGAAGATAAGCCTACCCATTGAAAACCACAATCTCAAAATACATTTCGGGACTTTTATCCATCAAGAAAATCAAACAATTAAAAATATGATATTTAACAACATAAAAGTGAGTAACAAAATATGCTACTATGAAAATATCCATCAAGGAATAAGCATAGGAGAAATTCAAACAAGTTTTCTAAAATACATATATTAATACTTAAATAACAAAATACTCAACTAAAATCCTATAAGAAAATTCCTAAAGGTAACCATAATATCATAAACATCCCTATAATCCACCCAAACATGCCTATAAACATCACCATAATCCATCTAATACGCATGTTGAATATTCATATATTCGACATCTCCACCCTTATTATGCCAATTTAATATGCATGCTGAATATTTATATATTTGACAGCTCCACCTTTATTACACTAATTCAATACACATGTCGAATATTCATATATCCAATAGCTCCACCCTTATTACGCCAAATCAAAATATTCCAATCACAAGTGCACTTGGGGTTTCAAATGGATTTCCAAGGGATCAAGGACCTCAAATCAATAAATCATTCGAAAACATTATGCTACTAAATACTTCTACAAATAAGAGATATTTTATTCATATCGTAACATCAATAATCCAAACATATCATCAAACATTTCCATACTACATAACATGAAATGCTTGCTTTCATAAACAATAATCGTTATAAGATGCATAAATATGTTAAATCATTTTCATATTCATACTTCATATAGTAAATGAAATCTCTCATTCTAATAACTTAAATCAAAATAAAATGCATAACTTCATCATAGCAAATCATTTTCATATGTATGTATAACATACTATTAAACTTTCAAAAATTAATATAAGAAAATCCCATTATTTCATAAATTATAAGAAATCATATCATAAAATTATTTCATATAGTAAATGGGATTTATTGAAAGAGTAGGATTATCTACTCACCTTAATCAGCACAAATTTTTATCTTGGGTTCCAAAGTAATCAGCGTAGGCATTCCGTAAGAGTTTATTGAAGATACTCAACAGTTAACAGTGAAATCAAGCTCACAGTGTAACTTTAAACTAAAATTAAGACCACAAATACCTATATGATCACCACAAATTGAGCTAAGTTGCTCAACACTTTCTCTTGGTGGGAAAGAACCATCATGGAGAATGAAAACCACAGGCTGGTGCCAATTTGATAAAAGGGAGGTCCATGGAACTTTTTGTTTATTCGATGTTCAAGCACCCAAATGACAAATCTAGTGAATATGAAAGAAAAAGTGGTTGTCATCTAAAGACTCAGTGTCAATGGCTTTAAGAAGGCCCATGCATTCTTCTACTTATTATCTTTGATCGGTACAAACATACTTACACTAGATTCTGTGTATAGCATTATGAAGCCCACATATCTAGACCTACTTGCTGTAATGGTTATATCCCCCACAATGACATCAAACTTCCTATAGTACACTTGACTGACTAAATCATTGTATGTTCCAGCACTCTCGGCATTAGGTTTTGCATATGGAATGAATTCATATGGTCGAGAGTAAGGCATCACTTTTAGCACAGCCTTAAAAACATCGACACTAAACCTAGTGACTTTTGTTGTACTCAATCGAATGGCTCAACTTGAGCAGTGCAACACAGCTACAGATACATGGTAGACTATTGAGTGTGAGTTTTAAAATGAAATTGTCACTCAAAATTATGCAAGTGCATGTAGTCAATTGTGTAATATAGAGTGAGTGAGTATCATCTCCATAGGGATTGAATTTTATGCAACTTTAATGTAAAACTTCAATAAAACAATTAATGATTTGTTTGTTGCTATCTAAGATGACTAACAATTAAAATGATAAGCTGAATTTAAACTACTGAATTGTGCTATGAATGAGA
>JANHAO010020803.1:0-12720 GCA_026873985.1 Saraca asoca | reverse complement strand
AAATTTCCCCACGCTCAACCAGCCGCAAAGCAGTGGCAAATCGGTCGCAATTAGAGACCGAAATTTTCGGTCGCTAATTTCGATCACCAAAACCCATTTTTTTTGTAGTGTACAAGAGCCTAAGAAAATTCTTGTTGTAAACTGATTTATAGAAGCCTTATTAAATTCCTATGTTAGTTAATAAAAGAAATCATACGATTGAGTATTGATCTAATGGATTAGACTTAAATTATGGTTTCAATTCAAGTTAAACTACTTAAAAAATTTTGTCTTAAATCTTTAATTACTGTTTTTACATTACTGCATAGTTTTTGGTTTTGCATAATTTTGGCATTTGTATAAACTTTTTTGCATAATCTGATGAAGTTTTTTGTTTTGCATAGTTTTTGAATTTCTATCATACTGAATTCTAAATAAATTTTGTACTTTTAGTTCTATATTAAATTCTAAAATTTGGTTTTTCTACTAATTCATTTAGTAAATAATCAAATTGTTAACTATATAATCTAATATAAGAAAGTCTTCTACCCTGCATTTACTTGAAAATTAAACTTAACATTTACATTAATTACATTACAATTAAGTTAATTGTTAAATTCATCTATATCAATAAAGAGTATAAAATTCCCCTAAAGGAATAAGGACAAGATCTTAATTCTTATAGTTATTCTTGGGACCAACACCTTCCATATAATGCTTCAAAAGGAGCCATCTAAATTGTAGAATGGTAGTTCTTATTATAAGAAAATTCAATCAAAGGCAAGCATCATTCTCAACTACCTTCAAATTCTAGCACACAAGCCTGAAGCATGACTTCTAAAACTTGGATGGTCCTTTTAGATTGACCATTGGTTTGGGGATGAAAAGATGTGCTGAAATGAAGTTGTGATCCTAAAGCTTCTTGAAAGGATCTCCAAAATCAAACAGTGAATTCTATACCTCCATTGGATATAATTGATAATGGAACTCCATATAAGGATACAATTTGATCTAGGTACAACTAGGCATATTGAGAAGATGAATAAGTTGTCTTCACTGGAAGAAAATAGGCACTCTTGGTTAAGCAATCTACAACCACCCAAATTGAATCATAGCCTTTTCGAGTTCTTGGCAACCCAGTAATAAAATCCATAGTCACTCTCTCCCATTTCTATTCAGGAATTTTTATATTCTGAAGTAGGCCTATAGGTCTTTGGTGTTTAGCTTTTACTTGCTGGCATGTAAGACATCAAGAAACAAAGTCTACCATGTCTCATTTCATTCCTTCCCACCAATAACCCACCTTAAGATCTTGATAAATTTTGTTGTTACTAGATGCATAGCATAGGAAGATGAGTGAGTTGTGTGCATGAGTTGTTGTCACATATTAGAAACTTCAAGTACCTATATGTGACCCTGAAAAGTTGAAGCCCCTTTATCATTTCATGATAAGCCAAATTTGGGCTCTTTCTTCATTTTATTCGACAATCTATTCAAGTTCACATCTTGACCTTGTGCAATGACAATTTGATTAATCAATGGGAATTACACTTGCACATAAGCCATAAATATGCTTGGTTATTCTATTTGTAATTGAACTCCATAGGTTTCTACCTCATGTACCTCTTGCATAATCGATCTTTTGTGACCCTCCATGTGAACAAGGCTTCTTACTGATCTCTTACTCAAAGCATCGACTACCATATTGGCTTTGCCTAGGTGATACAAGATAGAGTAGTCATAATCTTTCACTAATTCCATCTAGCAGTGTTGCCTCAAGTTCAAATCTTTCTACTAAAAAATATACATTAAGCTCTTGTGATCTGTGTAGATTTCACACTTCCCACTATATAAATAATGGTATGAATATTTTAAGGCAAACACTATTGCTGCCATCTCCAGATCATGTGTGGGATAATTCTATTCATGTTTTTTAAGTTGCCTTAATGCATAGGCTATGACTCAGCCTTGCTACATCGAAACACACCCCCAAGACCAATTCTAAAAGCATCACAATAAATAGTATAATTATCGCCACTGGTGGATAAGGCCAATACTGGTGCCATAGTTAAACACTCTTTAAGTTATCGAAAGCTTACTTCATATGAATCAGACCATATGAATTGCCTACTTCTGAGTCAACTTGGTCAAAGGAGCCAAAATTCAAGAGAAGTCTTTCACAAAGCAGTGATAATATCCAGCCAAACTCAAAAAACTACAAATCTTAGTAACTGAAGTAGGTCTAGGCCAATTTTGAACTGCCTCTACCTTCTTAGGATTCATACTAATACCTTTCTTTGAAATCACATGCCCTAGAAAGGCTATACTGGTTAACCAGAAATCAGATTTTGAAAATTTGGCATAGAATTGGTGCTCCCTGAGTGTCTGCAACATTATTCTAAGATGTTGTTTGTGAGCCTGGTCATTAAGAGACTGCACCAAAATATCATCTATGAAGATAATTACAAATTGATCCTGGAAGGGTTTAAAAATTCTATTCATCAAATCCATGAAAGTTATGGAAGCATCGTCAATCTAAAAGACATTACAAAGAATCCATAATGACCATACTGAGTCTAGAAGGCAATCTTTGGAATGTCTTTCCTTCAAATTCACAGTTAGTGGTAGCCTCATTGCAAGTCAATCTTAGAGAAGTATGAAGCACCTTGAAGTTGATCAAACAAATCATTAATTCTAGGCAATGGATATTTATTCTTCACTGTGACTTTGTTCAACTGCCTATAATCAATGCACAACCTCAAATTTCCATCCTTTTGCTTTACAAATAGCACCAGTGTTCCCCATAGGGAAGTACAATGATGAACAAAACCCTTGTCTAACAAATCTTGCAATTGAACCTTCAAATCTTTCAATTCAGTGGGTGCCATATGGTATAGGGGAATGGAGATGGGATCAATCCTAGGAATCATATCAATACAAAATTTAATTTCTCATTCTAGTGGCATTCTAGGTAGCTCTTTTGGAAAGATATCTAGAAACTCTCGAACCATCGGCACACTTTCTACTTTCTGTCCCATCGATTTAGTGTCCCGGACAAACATCAAGTAAGCCTCACATCCTTTTTTAATCATTTTGCTAGCATACAGGGTAGAAATTAGATTAATAGGAACATCACCCCTGACTCTCTAGAGTAAAAAAACCTCCCTATCTAGTATATGAAAGCTAACTAGCTTATTACGACAATCAACACATGCATGATGTGTTGATAACCAATCCATACATAAAATGACATCAAAATCTACCATGTCTAATACAATCAATTTGGCAAGCAAAACTGTTCCATAGACATTGATCTCATAAGAGAAAATCATATCATAGGCTGCCAATGTCTGACCCAAAGGAGTAGATACCAATAGCTATGATTCTAAAGGTAATTGAGGTCTCACAAGTCACATAGCTAGATAAGTGGACACAAATGAATGGGTTACACCTAAATCAAATAAGACATAATCTAAAATAGAATTGACGGTCAAAGTACCTATAATGCGCAGGCATCTTACCTTATCAAGGTACATACTCTCACAGTAGCTCTTGGTCTACCACTATGACCTCTACTGGCTGAACTTCTACCTCCCCCTTTAGTAGCAGAATCAGATATTGAGGGCCTTGTGGACTGTGCAAATCGAGATGGAACACTCCTTAATGTGCTTGTGGCCTTGTTGCCACTAAGCGAGGTAAAAGAATAAGGACAATATTTCACCAAATGACTTGTCTGACCACATCCAAAACAAGCTTCAGTTTCTCATATGCAAATCCTTGAATGAACTTTTCCACAGGATTGGAATGGTCGTGGTGCCTCACATCTTACTAGAGTAAAAGGACTAAAACTAGATCCCCTAGAAGGAAGATGGCTAGAAACAATGGTGCCTGAGGGTCTTCTAGAATGAGATGCACTAGAAGCTGTCAAGATCTGTCTTCCTGTATCCCCACTAGTACTCTCAGTTCTAGATTTCTATCTTGTACCACCTTGAATTTCTCTAGCCCTCTTTCTTTCCATAAGTCTCACTTCTAGTTCTGTTGCTCTATTATATACTTACTTATATGTAGTACCCTCCATGAATTTTGTAGCATTAAAATACTGATCATCAAGGCCACTAACAAAATTTAGAGCTTTCTCCCTCTCAATAGGAATCATATGCCTTGCAAATTGGGAGATGGAAAAACTGGGCAACATATTTAAAAATTGTTGACCCTCTTTGTTTCAAATTATGGAACTCTTGTAGTTTAGCATAATGTCATCCTTTAGGAAAGAACCACTGTAGGAAGGCTATATGAAACATTTTACAAGTGGTGGCCCTATCTCCTGGGACCTACTGCTTTCCTAATCTTGGTACCATTTTACTACAGATCCATCTAGCTAGAACCTAACTAGCTTTATTGCTACATCTTCCAAACACTCTAGGACCTGCCATAATTGTTTAACTTGGTCCAAAAATTCAAGTGGATCCACAGATGACCCAATACCAAAATCCCTAGGAGGCTTCAAGTTTTGAAATTATCACAAATAATTCTGGAAACTCATAGTAGTTGATGCTGCAGGAGGTGGAGGCATTTGAGTTTCTAGCCTCTCTTGTTGTTGTTGTTGTTGTCTTTGTAATATTTGTTAGGCCGTTTTATCCATAAATTCACCTATGACCCTTCATAAGTCCACAGCCCTCGCCGAGACATCTGAAGTAGATGGGCCAACTATAGCTTCAGAAGTGGAAGGAGCCTTTGATTTGGTTGGATAAATTTCTAGCTACACTTCTTGTGCAACCCTACCTCGGCCTCTAGCACAACTTCAGCCCCTAGGTCTACCTCTACCCTAAGGTAATGATTGCGAAGAGGATGGCTCATAGGAGGTTCTTTCATATGCTTCTTTAGATCGACATCCAACTTAAGCTAATGATTGAGTTCTGGGTAGTATTATTCTATTATCAAATAGAAGAGTTTGTTTAGACAAGATTTAGATATATCATACATGTAGGATTGAAAGATTTAGGTAATGCAGAGATTTTCAACATATTTATGATGTGGGCATCAACGTATCATTATTCATGTGTTGTGCTCCTAGGTGCACTAACATGAACTCAGTACGTTTATCCTGAATTGGCATTTGGCAACCCCCTAACCATGCACCTAAACTCTAAACTGGGCTCTGATACCAAATTTGTCATGCCCCAATTCACGAAACATGAGGCATAGAAGATCACCGTTAGGAAACCTCCTACAAGCTTGACAATGCAAAATTTGTCCTAATTTGACTCAATATACCAAAGACTTTAATTGATGCAAAAAAAAAATACTTCATTAAATATTTACATAATGTCTTGAAAAAAAATAAGAAAATAAAACTAAAATATATTTTATATGGAGAAAAGTGAAGATTTTAAAAATTTTGTTAGGGCCATAATGTAATTTTTCCTTTTTTAGGAGGACCTTGTTGAAGACAGTGATAAGTTAATGAGGCTAAATTATAAATTTCCCCATTTGATGTGATGTTATATATTTTCCCCAACTAGCCCCCCTCACGCATTCAACTTTTCTTTTTCCCTAGGCTTCCTCTACTTTTTTTTGTTCGTCCCTCTACCCAATCACTGGTCATTGTGTCTTTGCCGTTTGATGAGCTAGCCACCATCCTCTTCCTTCTCTTCTTCTCTAGCACCTACTCTTTGCCAGTGTAACTCAGTAGCTCTCTCTCTCTTCCTTCTAGTGTAATCAGCCGATACTGTGAATTAGCTCACTGGCGATGATTTAGCTGGTGCCAAGCTACCCACCAATACTTAATTTGGACAATGGTGAGTATTTCTAGAATAAAAATTTATTTCATTGTAACCTTACTTCAAGATTTCAAGAAATTTATCTGAAACCCTCAAATTTTAATGTTGATGGAAGTTCAAATTCTTCTTGTTATTTTGCTTCAGTAATATTCCCATCAAAGAATTAAGCCCATCAACATCAAATTTTTGAGTTCTAGTTGAGCATCCAAGTAGGTGGTTCTGCAATTTATTAGAAAATTATTAGCTTCAGACATTGTAGTCTAATGCTAATATAGGATAGTTGTGTTTATGTAAAGGACTTCAAATTTAAGTCCAAGGATTAATTTTAATACCAATTATACTTGAATAGGCTAAGTGATTCAAATTCTCAAGTTGGGTGACTTAGCACTTTGTGATTTTTCCCTTGAAAAATTTGATCAATTGAGAAGTCCTTAAAGTGAGTAGATGATCCTACTCTTTTAGTAAATCCCATTTTGAAATGATTTTGATATATGGAATATTTTGATTTAATGAATGATTTGATTTTTTATGTTAGCTTACTTTAAAAAATTTTATTGTATGTTGTATATATATGGAAATGAATTACCATGACGAAATTATGCATTTTAGAATAAAGAATTTTATGTTGTTATTTATTGAATAAATATGAAGTTAATGTTACCAAGAATATTTGCTGATATGTTCCAATATTTGATATTTTGACATGAATAAAATGCCCCATATTTGTGAATTGGCTTGATAGCATAACATTTTTCCAAATGTTTGATTATTTGAAATTCTAGATCTACTGATAATTTCTTGGAAATCCTCAACCCTCAAGTGCACTTGTGATTAGTATATTTGCTGGAGAAATAAAGGGGGATAATTGGTGGAGAAATAAGATGAGGCAGATATATGTGATATATTTGATATGATATTTGGTACGGGGGTCTTGGATTTGACCTTCACCTTCAAAAAGGGATTTAACCCTGATTACATTTGTTTGACTGAATTAGGAATTTGACCCTAGTTCTCACATTTGATATTTGTTATGTTGGTTAATTTTAGGAATTATTCCTTTGAATCCTAATAATATTTGAATAGAATAGTTGTTATGAAATATTTTTCTATTTGAGAATTGGTAAATTTTAGAAAAAGAAAGCTATATTGAACTTCCCTTTGTTTATGCTACAATAATTACTTTTTATAGCATTATAAGTTGTTGCTTATTTTATTTTTGTGGAGTTGTAAATAAAAATTTTAGTTTTCATGGGATTATTTACTCACTGAGTTTCTAGGAAACTTACTTTTTTCTTCTCTATGTTTTTCAGAAGCAAAAGATACTCCTATTGTCCCTCCACACCGCTCTAGTTCCGGATATACTCACTAATCAAGTAGAGTACATCCTACGGAGTTTAAAGGTATATGAGTGCTATAAATATTGGTAGTTGGTATAGTGGTAATATATATGTGCTTTGTCCGGATGAAGCCCAATAGGCATAGTCTTGTGTTATCTGGGTTGTTGTGAACTTAATTTTGTTGTACAAGTTTTGTATAAGGCATGTAGCCCTTTTTAGTTGTATAGGCCTTATGCTCAGAAGTTCAAAAAATAGAGAAAACTTTGTCAGTTTTTTGGTAAATATTTAATGAAATATTTGTTTTTATGAATCAATTAAATTTTAGTCTTTGGTATATTGAGTCAAATTAGGGAAGATTTTGCATTGTCAAGCTTGCAGGAGGTTTCCTAATGGTGACCTTCTACATCGATCATGTTATGTGGATCAAGGCATGATGTGGGCATCTACCAATCAAAATCCATGCGCATAACAACTCTATCAACTGCCAAAGCATTCACCATCAATATACCTTTAGGTTCCGTAGAAGGCAATCCACTCAATCAATGAGTAGATCTAACCAGATGGGTGAGGAGGAGTGGTGAGGATAGTTTCAGGCTCAGAAAAACATGAAGAAAAATAGGGTAAGCTTCACAGAAACTTAGTGAGTAGATAATCTCATAAAAAATCATAACTCAATTCACAGTTCATGTTCAAATTCCAATGGATAAAATATATATATTTGTGAAGATAAGCTTACTAGTTCAAAGTCACAATGTCAAAATAAGTTCAAAAACTTTAATTCATTAGGAAAGTCAACTTATTAAAATATAGTATCAACAAAAGTAAAATAAGCAATAGAGTATGATATAGTGAAAAAAAAAACTCATCATGATGTAAACATAGGAGAAATTCAATAAGATTTTTCTAAAATTTACCAATACTCAAGTGGCAAAATATTCTAGAATTGCTCTTTTACTAAAACACAATTTGGAATCTAAAGGATAATTCCTAATGATAACCATACTTAATAGATATCACCATAATCCATCCAAACACACTAATCAGATATTCAGATATTCTCCCCCTTATTTCTCCAATAGATATTCTAATCACAAGTGCATTTGAGCATTTTCTAAAGAATTTCCAATGGATCGAGGATTTTAAAACAATTAATCAATCGAAAAACATTATGTTTCCTAATATAAGTAGAGATAAGAATCAATTCTAATTAGAACATGATATCAGAAATAAGAAAATATAGTTAATCATTCCAGGTAGCATAAACTTTAGAAATGTCAAAATCTCCATATCACGGTAATATGAAATCATTGATTCTAAATAGTAATCATTACAAAATATAGAAATACGCTAAATCATTTTCATATTTATACATTATATGGTAGAATGAAATCACTAATTTCAATAACAAAAATCAATATAAAATGCATAATTTCACTATGGCAGATCATTTTCATATATACAACATACAATTAAAATTTTGAAACAAGTTCACATAAAAAAATCCAATTAATGAAAAATCATAATATTTTAGATAACAAAATTACTTCTTATTGCAAAATGGGATTTACAAAAAAGTAGGATTATCTACTCACCTTGAGGATATTTAGATAACTTCAAATGAAAATTCATTAACTATAGCTTTCCCAAATTAGCTTATCAGATACTAGTTACCAAGGTCCCATAACCTTACTTAATGGATTTTTTGTTTCAAAGTATTGCAGTCTTGTTATTTGAATTTCAACTAAATTATACATCGATAAATAAAACAAAACTTGAGAGGTGGTAAGCTTACTTACAGTTTTTCCAAAATTGTTTAGGTTTTGGCTGAGACTGTAAGATAAGTAGAAGAAAAATAATGTCACCGTTGGTCGTTGGAGAGTGATAACTGGTGGAGTTGCCATTGGTGACGACGAGATACGATGGCTGGCCGGCAACAAGGTAGTAGTTGCTCCAGTGAGTAGGAAAGCTATTTGAGAAAGAGGAAAAAGATGGATGTCACTGGTTGGGGTAGGACCAATCATCACTCACAGCAATGCTGAAGAGCTGATTGGTAGGAAAAAAATGGTAGGCTCATTGGAGAAGATATTTGGGAAGAAATGATCTCCATGAAGCAGGGTGGTGGCCATGCAGCTAGATGGTTAGTGTTATAGACAGTGCACAGCGTGAGCTGAGACAACCCATGGCAGTTGGAGATATCACTAGAAATAGAGGAAGTTGAAAGTAGCTGAACAAAGGAGCTACAATGAACAAGACAAGCTCCAACCCTACCAACTATACCAGCACCGATAAACAGGCCGGAGTTGCAGTAGCTGATCGGACCACGACCAAAGAAGGAGGAGCTAAACAAGGCACATGGTGATTAGCTCCAACTAAGACAAGCTACTTCAAAAACTAGCTAAAAAAGAAGGAAGACCAAACTAGGAAAGGAGGAGAAGAAACTGACCATTCTGGTGGCCAGAGAAGAAGAAGGGAGACAGAGTCGAAGCACAGCTTTAATGTTTCTTATTCTTAACTTATGAACCAGGGAGCTAGCAAATAATAAAAGGATCTAGACTAAAAGAAAAAGAAGAAGAATGGTAAAAAGTGATAGAAGTAGCCAGACAGAAACAGAGCAGCAACAATTTGTAGAGGAGAAGACTGGGCGTGCTAATGGTTCCTAGGGAAAATGGTAGAACTTTTGGGAATGGTCTACACTGAAGATAAAAAAAAAAAGGAGTGGCAAAAGAAAAAGATATAAAGAAAGATAAAAGGGGAAAATTGTACTTTGGCCCCAACAAAACTTCATTACACTCACTGCAGTATACCAAAAAAAGGGAAAATTATACTATGACCACAGTGAAAAATTTTAAACTTACATTATAGTCCACCAGAATCAAATTATTTATTTATTTTTTTTTTGCTTTCTAAGGTGTTAGATGATAATTTAAGGTTTTCATCTTCTTTCAGTAAATCATTGTTTGCATTTTATAAATTTTTAATGTCACCTTTCCGGGAAGCAATAATTTTCTTTTAAAGATTGACATTTATTTTGGCCTTAAACAAATTATCACATAACTCTTTGTATAAATTGTCAACATTTTCAAGAGATTGGATAGAGTTTTTATTATTTACCTCAATGTTATCATCTTTCATAGCCATGAGACAAAGCAATTCCTCTTCATCACATGCAAAATCAACATCCTCATCACCCCATATGGCAAGACACACCCTTTTGCTTTGTTACTTGTTTTCCTTCCTCTCATTCACCAATTGTTTCTTGAGATGCATGAGACAATCATATTTGATATGTTGTGACTTCTTACACCTATAACAAGTGCAGCTAGATTGATTGCTTTGCTCACCTTTATTTTGCATTTCTCCTAGGGAGAGAAGACATCCTCCTTCCAGCAACTTTATGAGCTTTTAAGAACCTTTAGTACTTTTATGTAAGAAGAACTAAATCATCTTCAATTGAGGTATCATTAAGATCATCAAAACTATCCAATTTGTTATTTTCCTCTTCATAAGTTGTAGTGGCTTTGAAAGTAAGATTTTTTCTTCTTTTATCATCATTATTTGACTTTGAATAGCTCTTGAATTCCATCTTATACTCTTCAAAAGTAGCCAAACAACTCTTGCAAAGTAGGCATACCCAACTTAATTGACTCCTTTATAACTGTAATCTTCTATTACCATTCAATATTCAAGGAATGAAGGACTTTATGGGCCAAATCAGCACTTTCAAATTTTGTACCAAGAATGTTCAAATAATTAACAATTGCAGTGAACCTTTGCACCATATCATTAATTCATTCACCATCATTCATCTTGAAAACCTCATATTGAGATTGAAACGTGTGAATCTTAGAAGCTTTAACTTGGGTAGTGCATACATGAGCTACTCCAAGAGCATCTCACAGGGTTTTAGTAGTGGAACAGTTGAATACTTTCTTATACTCACTAAGCCATAATGAATTAGGCATAACCCATTTGACCTTAGAAGTGAGAAGGTGTTTTTCCTTTTTACCCTCACTCTAATCACTTCTAAGTTTTAAATTGCTTACACCGTTTCCAAGGTTAGTCGATAGATTATATCCATTTTCTACTATTTCCACATGTTAATATTATTGGCCTCAATGAAATCCTTTACCTTTTGTTATCACTATGTATAGTGTTATCTGTTGAACCAGGGGTTATGTTCAATGGAGGACACTTAACACTTGAGGCAATTACACTTTAACAACAAAAGGTAAGCTCTAATGTCAATTGTAAAATTTTAGAGTGAAACACAAGACCCTTAGGAATATAGGGCTTGTAGCCACCATTAACCACATATATAAGAGCAAAGTTGAACACAAAACCCTTGACAATAAGGGCTTGTCATCACCATCAAACCACATGAGTTATACCATACAAGTGCGCCATCTTTAATATATTTGTTACATTATTTACTTATATGTTTAGTTAAAAAATTTTAAAATCACAAAATATATTTTATTCATTCAATGTTAAAAGTGTGTAAAAAAATTAACATTCATTAAAGTTATTTTCTATCCATTATCATGCTACCATTCATTATTTCATTAATTACAAGATATATATAGATAACATAAAAGTTCTTGTATATAAACATATAATTTTTTCTTACAAAGAATAATTTTCTAACAAAACAACTTGTATTACATAATTCCCAACATTGAATAAATAAAATATTTTCTATCATTTTAATTGTTTTAACTAAAAATACAAGTATATAATGAAATAAACATAAGAGATGGCACACTTATACCACATAACTTGTGGTTTGATAATGGTTGCAGATGTATTATTTCTAATATTATGTCTAATTATGTTATATACTGGAAAGATGGCTCTACGAGGATGAGTCCGCGAGGAAAGTGAAAGTGAATCCTTACGAGAAACCTTCAAGGAACTTCATCGCAAAAGGTAACGACAAGCGCTCGCTTAGCCGTGATCCGAAGACTACCCCCCAGCGATAGCACGACTCGACAAGCAATGTGTTCGAGGATCAACCCCGCGACTGCTATACTCGCGCCCGTCTCCAAGCGACTCTCACGGCTACTCCAAAAATTGTGAAACCCTCGCTCGGGACAATAAAGTGTCTTGCCTGACACAATGATGGATGCAAACCTACATGTCGGCCTAAGGAAACCTACAACCACAGCCTACAATTAGAAAGGGTTCTTTTCACCGTCTATGCTTATTTGTTTGATGTAACTCAACTGTACCTTGTAATTAATAACTAGAGCTTGTCCTTCCTCTATAAAAAGGATGACATTGTTAGTAAGGAGAAAAAAAGGGCTGAGGAAAATGATTCCAAACAATATCAATAGAAAACTCTCTACCATGGACGTAGGGTCCAGTAAATCTAGATTTGGCCGAACCATATAAAAAATCTTATGCCTTCTCCCCTGTCTTTTCTCCCGCTTGCTCAGTAGATAAACCTGCACACACGCACACTAATCTAGAATAGGTCCGGGATCCCAAAGAATCCCCCATTGGCCGGAGTTTGGAGTGCTGACCACAATTCGACGTCAACATTTTGGCACCGTCTGTGGGGATCCCACTTGTTCTAGTTGGTTCCTGGTTCCCATGACTAAAGGAAGGGTTACCAGGGCCTCCAG
>JANHAO010020802.1:0-12717 GCA_026873985.1 Saraca asoca | reverse complement strand
TTGGGAGATAAGTTTCGGCCTCTTGGTGTTCTTCTGATAAATTTTTTTTGAAATTTTCCCCTTGTTGGCTGAAGCTAATCTTACAGTAAGATAGATGTTGACACATTCCATTTTACTAGACTTTCTTTAAGATGAACTTTTAAAGACTATTGCATATGTTTTGAATTAAGTCCCTAGTAAATTTATGGCTAAAACCCTGCATGAGTTGCTATATGGGAAAAAGCCTTCTCTTAGGCATTTCCTTAATTGGGTTAAAATGTTAAAGTAAAGGCATATAATCTAATTATAAAGAAGCTTGATTTGAAGACTGTTAATGGTTACTTCATTAGATATTATAATTGCTCCAAAAGTAGTATATTTTACTATCCAACTCACATTATCAAAGTCATTGAATCATAATGTGCTATTTATTTTGAGGATTATTTGGACAATAAGAGCGAAGAACCATGTGACATCTCTTTTGGACAAGAACAAGTTGTTATGCCACTAACACCTTCATTACTTGAAACATACCATGTTGATATAAATGATGATCAAATACAACCAATAGTAGAACTAATGATGGAAGCTAGAAAACCAGATACTCCACTAATAGAATAAAGAGAACCAAGTCTCGTAAATGAAATACCCTTGAGGAGATCCCAAAGAGCTTACGGACCAGCAATAGCAAATGACTATCTAGTATACCTATAAAAGAATGAGTTTGATGTCAATAAAGATATGGATTCCATCAATTTTTAAGAAGCTATTTCGAGTCTTGATTCTCTAAGATGGATGGATACTATAAAGGATGAATTAGTTTCAATGCACCAAAATGACGTGTAAGATATCATGGAATTATCTATTGGTTGCAAGCCTATTAGATGTAAATGGGTCTTTAAGACAAAACAATTGCTTAACATGAGATTGAAAGGTATAAGGCTAGACTGATGGCAAAATGATACAATAAAAAAGAAAGAGTTGATTACAAAGAAACTTTCTTCCTTGTTTTGACTAAAAACTCATTTCTAGTTGTTATGGCATCAGTAGCTTATTTTGATTTGGAATTTCACCAGATGGATGTTAAGACAACCATCTAAATGGTGATTTGTCAGAAATTCTTTACATAAATTAGCCAAATGATTTTTAAAAGAAGGGTAAAGAACACTTTGTATGTAAATTGAAAAGATCTATACATGGTTTGAAGCAAGCATCTAGACAATGGTATTTCAAGTTTGATAAGATTGTTACATCTCTTGGATTTAAAGAGAATGGTGAATATCAGTGTATCTATTTTAAGATGAATACAAGTAAATTTATTATTCTAGTTTTATATGTTGCTGACATTCTCCTTGTTAGTAATGATATGATTTTTCTAATTGAGACAAAATAGATGTTATCAGGGTATTTTGATATGAAAGACTTTAGTGATGTCTTTTTTCATGTTGAGTATACAAATCCACTATGACAAATTCTAGGGTTTTGTTGGCTTGTCTCAAAGATAGTACATTAAAAAGGTGTTCAAAAGATTTAATATATTTTTATGCTCTTAAAGTGTTACACCCTTCAAAAGGGTGAAATTCTTTCTAAAACTCAGTGCCCTCAGAATAATGAAGAAAGATTAAGAATGAAAGTGGTCCCATATGATTCTATTGTTAGTAATTTGATATATGTTGAAGTATGTACAAGTCTTGATATTGCTTATGTAATTGTGAACTTAGGAGATACTTAATGATCCTAATCAGAAACAATAATCTTGATCAGAGCCATTACATTATTGTGAAGAAAGTTATGAGGTACCTATAAGATACTAAGAGTTTTATGCTAACCTATCACATATCTAATGATCTTGTAGTTACAAGCTACTTTGATTGTGATTTTGCTGGTTGTCTAGAGGATAAGAAGTCAACATTTGGATATATCTTTATAATGGTAGAAGGAGCTATTTGGTGGAAAAATATCAAGCAATCAATCATAAAAATATTTACTATGGAGGCATAGTATGTTGTATGTTAAGAAGCCACTAGTGAAGTTATTTAGGTAAGGAATATGATATCTGGATTCAATGTTATTGAGAGCATTTCTAGGCCCTTAACTATTTATTACGACAATACTGATGCAATGAACTTCTCTCAAAATAATGAAAGTTTTGCCCCGTGTAAAGTATTTTGATGTTAAATATAAATTTGTTGGGGAAAAAATATGCGGGCATTATACATGTGTTGAACATATTGTCATGGATTGTATGCTTATGAATCCACTGACTAAAGGCTTTAGTTGTATGATTGTTTCACAAACATGTAATGGGTTTAGCTGAGCCTTTACGTGTTCAAAGTGAATGGGAGTTTTATATTTCATATCGAAATGATGAACTTATGTTATTGTTAATCTTGGGATTTATAAGATGTTATAATGTTGTCATATGTATATATATATTGTTATTTATACATATTATATTTGGCATGTTGATAAAGACATATAAACTTTGTCTCACTATCATGTTGAAATTATTATTTGGCATCTTAGGCAGATGTCATAACCATTATGTAAAAATTTACATATAATCATATTTATTGTTATATAATGTTGTTACTCACATTTCACATTATGTTTATGGTCAATGAAGTATAGGTACTCAAACGTGTATGAAAATATTGTCCCTGTCGAATGTGATGTTTTGCATTATTAAATTTTTATAATCTCAATCTAGACCTATATTTGTAATAGTGTTATACTTACTTTGAATTCTTTGATGTGATCATATATTATAACTCAGAGAACAATTTTTTTTATTATGATCTAAACTATATTGTCCATGTAGGAGATTATTTTAATATTCGTATGGACTTACATAGTTTAGAGTTTTTTAATTAAAGCTTGAATTACTTGAATATCAAATTAATATTGTGATCAAGCCTATATTAAGTGATACTATATTGGACTTAAAATGACACTTAGACTAGAAGTGATTTATTGTCATATAAGCTTTGTAATTGGGGCTATACTGTGATGGGTTAGTTTAGCCAATAAGGTTTAGTATATACAAAAGTAGGTCTTTACTCTCACCTTGAATCTATCCTACAATCTCCCCATTGGGATTTGTTGACAAAGTTTATATAACTCAATTTAATATATTTAATCTAGCCTAACAGAGTTTATATAACTCAATTTAATATATTTAATTTTTAATTATGATATTATCTGGTTCTATTATTGATTTAACCTATCAAATTAATTATATTGTCACCTAATACTTTTTCAGTTTGATGTCCAGTCTAATTTTTATAACATTGGTCAAAACCTATAAATATGAAAGAATGGTAAATGGGAATTTATGAAAATTGAATTCACAACCCTATAGAGTACTCTCAATCTTTTTAAGACTAAGGGTAATAACCAACGTGTGTCGGTTCAACTGACAAAAAGCATTTAGTGAAGATCCTGAAGGTCGAGCTTCTCGTTGTTGCAAATTCGAACCCCCTACTACTGGCAACAAATGTTGATGGTCATTTTTTCTAAGAAGAAGTCACCATTAAAATATATATTTAAATTGAATTTTTTCATTTATATATATATATATATATACATGTCAAATAGTCCAAATTAGTTGCTATGTCCCTGTACTTTTACAACTATTTGTGTGGTGTCAATATTTTAAAATTTTGTAATTAGGTGGTTGCAGTTTTAAAATTAAATATTGGGCTCCATCAAAATGTGCTAATGTGGCTCATCGTTTGTTGAGCTGGCACATTTTTTCTTAGCATGATAAATCTACAAAGCATTCTAGCAAGTAATCATGAGTAATTAAGGGACCAGCAATTTTTAGAATTTTGTTAATTGAACCCTAAGTCACAAAAATTGAAAAGTTAGGGCAACATTGATTTTCTATAATCATGCATGTAACACACTAATGCCTAACTTTATTTATGAAAATTTGTTCTAACAATGAATATATGGTTAGAATTTTCTATAGTGGACTGTCATAATTTAATTATATATTAAATTAAAGTAATTGAATATTGTAACAATTAAATAAGATTGACTTAAATTTGTGTAAGTTTTGTTTTGAAATTTTATACGATTAAACTGATGGATTGTCCATAATTATTGATGAGAAACATTATAAATTTTTACATAAAATTTTTTCTGCCTTTCTAAGTTATTATATAGTATGAATTGCTGAAGAATTTTGTGAATTTTGATATAGCATCACAAATTGGATTAATTTAATTTTTCCTAAAAATTTGATATCTCAAATTCAAATAATTTAAAGGAATATTTTTTTAAATTAATTTATGATTTCATTTCAAGAGCATGTGATGTGCAAAATGCACAATTCAATTTGAACTAATATTGTTTAAAGTTGAAATTTTCTAAATCCGTGAAAGTCGTTTGATGGTAGTAATTTTTCTTGTCAAAATTTGACCTATTTGTAAAGTATTTGTTCAAATTGATTAATATTTAATAACTAGAATAATCATATAAACAAAAATCTTCAATCAATTTCCAAAAATCCAAATTAAAGTAGAATTAATTTTAAAAATTTTAATTCGGGTAACCTAATGAGTTTGGTATATTATTGGTTAAAATTGTGCAATTTAACACCAGATTTTATGAAATTGATATGGAAATCAGTTTTAGATTGATTTGATTGTATAAACCCACACAACAATTCGTCCAAAACATGGCTAGATTAGAAGAATTAAACTCGAGTTGAAAAACCTAAAATTTTGGAAGTCAAGTGAGGAAGATGATACCAGGTATGATATGCCCTTGCCCACATGTAGAGGTGGCGTGTATGGGCCATGAACTATCATGATCGCAATGGACGACAATGATAATTACATTGATGGCCTCCACTCGTTGAGACAATTTTTATGGAAATTTTCATTTTTTTAAATAAAATTATTTTAATTTTTTTACTCAATTTATTTAAGTGCTAATTTGATATTATTTTGGCTTGAATATAATTCTTATATAAAGCACTATTGTCTATAAGTTTTTTCAAAATATTTTGAGACTATTTGGTTATTATTTGAATTTTGCATATTTGTATGGGTGACATTGAAATTATATAGGAATTATATTGCTCATGTTATGCTATGAAATTTTATGTAATTATGTACTCACCTCTCAGAAGACTAATTGGATAAAATTTTGTTGAAATAAAAATTTTGATTGTATCAAGAAAAGTGCTATATTAATAATAGGTATATCTTTTCAGTTTGAAATTGTTAACATAGTTTGTTGAGAATAAAGTGAATATTAGAGTTTGTTGAGAATAAAGTGAATATTAGAATTATATGTCATATTCTTAAACATTTAAATGCCCTACTGGTATTAGGTTTTAGGAATGTAATGTTCAATTCTTATATTATATTATGAAACCTTAAATGCCCTATTAGTGTTACAATTGCATAATTAGTATTTTATGAGAAAAATATAACATAATTAAAGTTATATCTGCATTATTAGTGTTTATGATTAATTTTATAAGTCATTTTTCCTCAACCTCTTTACTTATACAAGTGATCTCTGTGAAAACATTGAATGGAATTAACTATGAAGGCTAGGCTAAATCTCTAAAATTATATATGATGATAACCAATTTGGATATGGCTTTAAAAGAGGAAAAGCTCATGATTGATGATAATTCTACTACTGCTTAAAAGGCTTAACATGAAAAATGGACACATTCAAACAAGGTTTGTTTGATGGTGATGAAATACACTATGAATAAGACCATTAGGCATAGTGTTGTTGACTCATAGAATGCCAAGGCACTCATGGATTTTGTTGCTGAAAAATATGTCAAGTGTGACAAGGCTGAAAAAGGTCACTACCTCTCTTTGCTTGAAAGAACGCTTATGATAGAGTTAATAGAGTTCGGGAAAACATCATAAAACTAGTGCATTATTGCAACCAGTTGTAATATATGAATGTTGACCTAGGAAATGGTTTTGTAATCTAACATGCTTTAGAATCTCTCTTATCTTAATTTAATGTCCTAAAAACCTCTTATAATACCCAAAAGGGTGAATGGAATATTAATAAGATGATAATTATTGTTAGTCAAGCTAAGGAAGACATGAAGACAGGGAATATTCAAGTTGTCAAGAGTTCTGGACAAGGAAATAAATCACTTTATAAAGAAAAAAAGATGAAGTCAACTTATGAAAGGAAGAAGAATGAGATGTAGAAGCAACGTTGTAAATCTAAGAAGTCCTTATTCAAGGGATTTTGTAAGTTCTACAAAAAGTATGGGAACAAAAAAGCTAATTACTTCAAATCCAAGAAGTTGCTAAAGAAAAAAAAAAAAGAAAAGTAATCCTCTAGCCCTAGTATGCTTTGAATTCGATACTATTGATGTTTCATCAAATACTTGGTAGTGGGATTGTAATCCAACCATTCATGTAATAAATTATTTATGGGTACTGAGAAATTTGAGGAAACAAAGTGATATAGGATTGGTGATTAGATTAGGGATTAGAGATAGAGTACAAGTGGAGAACATTGGAGTTGTTTCTTTTTTTTTTTTTATCTACTAGCCATGTTTTAGAATTAAAATATGTTATTTATGTACCTTCCATAAAAAGGAACTTGATTTCAATTATTGCATTAGACCAAAAAGGATATTTTTGTTATTTTGGAAATGAGATTTTTAATTTGCTTTATGATTCCGCTACTATTGGCACCAATTATTTGTATAATGGTTTATATAAAGTTAATTTAGATCTTCATTTTGCAAATTCCATAAACACAATTGTTGAAAAGAAAAAGGGTAAAGTAGATGAAAAATCCTCAATAATTTGGCATAAGTGTTAAGCTATATTTCTCAAGAGACAATGGATAGATTGATAAAATAAAGAGTATTACATTATTTTAATTTCTCATATTTCAGCCTCTGTATAAATTTCATTAAGGGAAACTCTCTGCTAGAGTTAGAAAATGAAGAAGAACTAGAAAATAGGAAGTTGTGGAGTTAATCCACATTAATGCCAGTGGACCTATTTTACCTAGTGCTTAGATACAAATATTTCATCACTTTCATTGATAACCATTTGAGATTTAGATGGGTAGAGCTTCTCATAGAGAAGTCTGGATCATTATATGCCTTTGAGAAATTCAAGGCTACAATTGAACTCAAGCTGGCTAAGTAAATTAAATGTATTAATTCAGATAAAGGTGGTGAATATCATGGTAAACATGATAAAATGGGGAGAAACCCTGATTCTTTTGCTATATATCTATAAAAGAGTGGAATAGAAGCCAGTTACACCATGTCTAGAACACTAGAGTAGAATGGTATTGCAGAACAAAGAAATTGGATGCTCATGGATATGGTAAGGTTCATGTTAGCCCATTCTTCTTTGCTGGAATTTTTATGGGCCAATGCTTTGAAAACTGTTACATATATTTTGAATCAAGTTCCCAATAAATTTATGCATAAAATTCCATATGAGCTAATGTATAGGAAAAAGCCTAGTTCAAGGCATTTCTATGTTTGGGATTGTAAAGTTAAGATAAGACCATAAGTCCATTCACTAAGAAACTTGATACAAATACCAAAAGTAGATACTTCATTGGCTATTTTAGTGGCTCTAGAGGTAGAAAATTTTACTATCCAACTCATTCTATAGGAGTTATTAAATCATATCATTGTATATATTTTGAGAATGAGTTGAAGAGTTTGAGTGATGCACCTCGTATGACTTCCTTTATAGAAGAACAGAATGTTGTCCCACTAATGATTGAAGAGCAAAGTGTTATCCAATTGATGATTCCATTAATTGGAACATTTTAGATAATTCCCGAAGATGATCTATTGTAATCAATTATAGAGAATAGAGAACCAGATGTTGTAATTGATGAGGTTCCTTTGAGGAGATCTTAAATGGCATGTCAATAGGTAATTTCAAATGATTACATGATTTATTTGCAAAAGCATGAGTTTGATGTTAATGATGACTCAAATCCCATGAACTTTTTAGAAGCTTTTTTGGTATAAATTCTTTGGAATGGATGAATGCTATGAAAGATTAATTGCCTTTAATGTATAAAAATAATGTATGGTATCTAGAGGAACTACCTACTGGTTGCAAATTAGTTTGATGCAAATGGATCTTTAAGACCAAATAGAATACTCAAGGTGAAATTGAGAGGTATCAAGACAGATTAGTTGCACAGGGTTATACTTAGAGAGAAGTATAGACTGCAAAGAAACTTTTTATCTAGTTTTAACTGAGGACTTATTTCAAGTTGTTACGATACTAATGGCCTATTTTGATCTAAAGCTTCACTAGTTGGATGTTAAAACAACCTTCCTGAATGGTGATCTATTAGTAACCGTTTATATTAAACAACTAGATGGTTTTCAAAAGAAGGGTAGAAAACACTTATTGTGTAAATTGTAGAAGTTCGTATATGGCTTGAAACAAACATTCAGCCAGTGGCATCTCCAATTTAATGATATAATGACCTCTTCTAGTTTCAAGGGGAATACAATAGGTTAGTGTATCTATTACATGATAAGTGTAGACTATTTTATGATCCTTGTATTATATGTTGATGATATTCTCCTTTCTAGCAATGACATGAGCCTATTGAATAAGACAAAGCAATTGTTATCACATCATTTTGACATAAAAGATCTTAGTAATAGATCCACTAACTAAAGACTTAAGCATACAGATCCATCGTGATAGATCCCAGGTTTTCTTGATTTGTCTAAGAAATCATATATAGAGAAAGTACTCAAAAGGTTCAATATGGATATGTGCTCTCATTGTTCTACACCTATTCAAAAGGGTGAGATTTTTTCTGAAGCCCAATGTTCTTAAAATAATAAAGAGAAATCTATAATAAAGATGGTCCATATGCTTTTATTGTAGGTAGCCTAATGTGTACTCAGGTACGTGCATGTCCTGATATAGCTATTAAAATTGGTATACTATGGAGATATCTGAGTGATCTTAGTCAAAGACATTGGACTGCTACAAAGAAAGTTATAAAGTACGTACAAGGTGCAAAGAATTATATACTAACCTATAAGAGATCAAATAATCTTATTGTTACGGGCTACTCAAACTTTGATTTTGTTGATTATTCACATGATAAGAAATCAATATCTGGATATGTTTTTATAATGGTAATATCATGGAAATGTGTTAAGCAGTCACTTACAGCAACCTCCATTATGGTAGTAGAATAATCACATGTTAAGAAGTTTCTCGTGAAGCTGTATGATAAGGAATTTCATATTTGTTTTTAATATTGTTGAGGACATTTCGAGGCCTTTAATCACATATTGCGGCAACACTGCAACTTATGATTCTCTTGGAATAATAAAAGTAATGCTTGTACAAAAGACTTTGTTGTGAAGTATGAATTTGTCATAGAGAAGATACGTGAGCATCACACTTACATTGAGCACATTTCCACAAATTGTATGCTCACCGATCCACTAACTAAAGGCTTAGTGGTGCAACTGTATCATGATCATATTAAGAATATGAGATTACTTGAGTCTTTTGATGTTTAAGGTTAGTTAGAGTTTTCTTTTGTATTGTATTGAGAATACTAAATTTATTTGTATTATTATCTCGAGATTTATACAATATTAATGAGATAGTCATATGTTTCATAAATATATATACTTATATATATGTTTAATTAGGCACATTTGTTCTATGATATGTCAATGGAGATATTGAGACCCTGCCTCATTATTGTATCGAGATTTATTCTCGTTTAAGCATTTTGAGCAAATGCATGGACCATTTCATAAAAATATATATATGATCACACTTTGATATATATATGTATATATATATATATATGTTTACTTACTCACATATTCTACATTATATTTTGGTTAGTGGAATATAAGGGCTTGTTTCACAGCTTGTTTTTTTGTTTTAGAAAATAGTTTTTTTTTTATTCTATAAAAACAAAAAAATATGTTTGACAAACTGTTTTCAGAAGTTATTTTTAAAAAATTATTTTGTAAAAGTGTAACTGAAAAAATAGGTTTTAGAAAACACCATTTAGGTGTTTTTCTTATTTTTGTGCAAAACTGTCTTCAGATTTTTTCAAAAACAAGGAGAACATCTATTTTTATTAATGGCAAAGTTGTAAATAATACTAAATATATTTCAATTTTCTTCAAAAACAAGGAAATGCGTGTTCTCAAAATTTACATCTAAACAAGTTTTTTATTCTTTTGTTCTAAAAAAATAATTTTTAGAATTGTTTTTAAAAAATTATTTTTAAAAAATAATAAAACAAAAATACTTGAAAACAGACCCTAAGTATTCAAGACATATATGATATCAACATCCGTATTAAATATGATGATCTGCATTATTGAATATTTATACTTGACATATAGTTGTAATGATGTCATGATTGTTATTGACATTCATTATTACAGCCATATATTGTAATTCAATTTCTTATTTGTTAGATTATGTTGTCCAAGTGAGATATTGTTAGAATTTCCTATATTGGATTAGCATATTTTAATTGTATATTAAAT
The DNA here is from genome assembly GCA_026873985.1 of Saraca asoca. Classification (NCBI taxonomy): domain Eukaryota; kingdom Viridiplantae; phylum Streptophyta; class Magnoliopsida; order Fabales; family Fabaceae; genus Saraca; species Saraca asoca. The sequence continues at coordinate 2,201 of JANHAO010020802.1, read as the reverse complement.
TAGATTAATTGAATGTTATAATAATTAAGTAAAATGAGTCAATTAATATGTGATCAAACTATTAGGCCTCAATTAACACCTGGAATATTAGTGGACATAAGGGGTGTGAGCCTTGTAATTAGGTCTATAATGATGAGTCTATTGACTCAGTGAGATTATAATAAGATATGTCTTTGTTCATATTTTACTATAAATTATAGTTGTCCTATTAAGACTTCAAAATAATTTTTCCCCTTTTCTCTACTAGGACATATGAGGAATGTAGTTAAGTAGGAACTCTTGGTTTTATGGATTTACAATCAGCACGAGGTATACTAATTATTTGATAATTAAATTATTTGTATATATTTATTTTTTATAACATGATGTAACACAGCATATTAATTGACTAACTTTATTATTCCAATTTTTAACATACATAATTGCCCAGTCACAAAATTGTGAGACACGATAGCACATTTGAATCGAAGTTTACAATAAACTCTCAGTTGAGAATAATTAAAAAGGTACTAAAACCTTTAAGGTATAAATGCCTGGATAGAAATGGGAGGTTTGTATTGTGTTTGCAGTTGCTTTTAAAGCATTCAATGCTAAAAATTGCCGTTTAACATTACATGACACATGGATGTGTTATCCAGAAAGTTACACAAAAATTATAATAATTATTTGCAATTTTTATTTTAAGTTATTAAAAACCATTAATATAAAATTGCAGTTATTCCATTTTAATTTGCAGTTAACAATCAATTATCTTTCTCTTTGAAGTCCCCCCCCTTTTTGCCTGAAAATACAAGTTCACACTGCTAACAGCACAACTAATACATCAAAGTACTAAAAACAAAGATAACAAAACACTAGCTAAATAAAAACAATACAAGCAAGACCGAAAAAAAAAAAAAGCAAAAAACAAACAAACAAACACTAGAACAAAACACAAAAATAAAGAATTGGGGTCTAGAGGCGTTTTTAAAACATTTTCTCCACTTCTATACAAATCATTGAGATAAACATTAACAAATTTATTAGAACATAACTTGAAATTAGCATCCATCTAATACCATTAACCTCCAACCTAGGTAGCACGGACACAGGGACACGATATTTTCAAAGTACGGATACGATATTTTTAACATACAGGCACGGGAAAACATAGACACTGAGACGCGGACACGGTTGCTATATGAAATATCGGTGCTTCATAGCCTCCAACTAAAGGAGTAAGTATAACTCTTACAAGTGAAAACAATAATGAAAAGAAAGTAAGAAGTTTATGGCCCTTTTGTCTTGGTGATGGTTAATCAGAGATCAAGTTAAATTAGGGTATATTATACTATAATTAAGTTAAATTATGCAAAATTGATAGAAATTTCATAATCTTAAAAGAAATTTCACAATACTTTAAATACCAGATCTATAAATGAACCTATAGCGTGTACCAATAATTTAAGGTTTGGAATTACCTGGGAGACATGATAAATCTATGCTCTTGAACTTGGAAATAATTGTTCTGTATAGAGATAAACTGCTCTCTTGACTATAATATTAATAAAAACAAAACATACTACTCAATGGGCAATAGCATGCATATTATAACAGAGACCAGGGATCCTCCATGTGCAACCCCAATGGATTATTGGATTTAATCTACCCATCAACAATTGACCCAACACAATGGCCTAGTAAACTCAGTCCACTTAACATAGGTGCAGCCCATTAAATAAAATGGATCATATATTTAATTGAGTTATTTATACAAAACACTCATAATTGATTTAAACATTAAATGTGTGTTTTAAATATGAAAACATGATTTATGTTAGTTCACAAAACTATTCCAACAAAAACTTCATTCAATTATTTTTTATGTGCATAACTTTTTGTAATTTAAAAATGTAAACAGAATTCCTCACATGTATTAAATAATTTTGAAGACTCCTTCTAATACTTTTTTTTAATGACACTTATAGTATTTATGAATAAAAAGTTATTTAATATTTATTTCTTTTTTAGATTTGTTACTATATTTTGGTAAATACATTAATATTTCATTTTAAAATTATTACTTTAGTGCTTATTCAAAGTATCACAAGTGAAATTAATCAAATTAGGAAAAAAGAACGAAGGAATGTGTTTTGAGAAGTGAATACAATGATGAGTTTGGAGTAAAATGAAAAATGGTATTTTGCAGTCCTTCCTCAAGG
>JANHAO010020801.1:0-12718 GCA_026873985.1 Saraca asoca | reverse complement strand
TTCAAAATCAACTAAATTGCAGCAAAATAAAAGTAACTTATGCTGCCTCACACCAAAACTATGTCAAACAAATCTTCAAAAACACCAAATGAGACTTGCCCAGCATAAATCACCACCAAGCAGTCCTTCAAACCACCAGAAAACCGAATTCCACAGCACCTAAAGCCAAATATCTCACAAAATCATGCAAACTCATCGCCAGACAACCTAAAATCAAGCCAAACTAAATTAAAGAAGACAACCGGAGCCAACTTCAATCAGAACTGCAAGTTTGCAGCCAAAGCAACCAAAAAAGCACATAACCCAGTACTTAAATCACTCAAAACCTCACAACTCAGAGGCAAACCAACCAAAATTGCACCAAAAGACAGTCCAGACAGCATGATAGCACCAGGAATAGCAACAAATCAGCCAAAACAGCCAAACTAGAGCTAATCAATCCTGGACTCAGCACCAACTTGCCCAACTCAGATTTGACTTGGTTGGCTCAACACCATCTCTATCAAAATCACTCTTACTATTCACATATGCTTCATTATCATCACTCTCCGAGCCTTAACAAGCTTGGGAAGATTCGATGCAACCTTGCACAAAAACATAAGCAATTGGATTTGGATCAACTCTTTGCCGGAGCTTTGGTCACCTCCGTTGGCCGCCGGCCACCCAAAATGTCGATTTCCTCCCTTTGGGTCACCATGGATTAATACCATCTGCCAATTCTCCACTGTTGGCCTCAACCTCCCTTGGGTTGTCCGAAAGCTCCAAGAATACTGAACAGAGTGTGTTGCTGCCTCTCTTGCCACCAGTCCCAGACTTCTGGCCAAAACTGCTGGCCGACGTTAGCCACAACACAGCTAGTCACTGGGTCACAGTCAATAACACTAGCGGCCACACTACAATTTTAGAAAGATGGATATGGAGTTGCTGCCATCCACCAGTTGTGTTGCTGTAATGCAGCAACACACATCTTCATACTTTTATACAATGTTCCTCTCAAAACAAAAAGTCCTTATTTGTTTTTCTTTTTTCTTTTACTAAAAAATTTAAACCACAGTAACAAAGAAACCCAACTTCTAACTTAGGAATATATTTTTTCTGCTCTCTTATTTTTTTTTCATTCTTTTCTTTCTCTAAAACTCCATCAACAATAATAATGAAAAATAAATAAACCTAAAAATCTATGGCAACTAAATTTTTTTTCCTTTACAAAATCAAATAACTCTAACAAATAATAATAATAATAAATAAACATACATTCTACATCGGCAATTTAACCTCCTTGAAGTTGCCGGAAGTGATATAACCCACAAGGCCTAAAGGCGGATGAATAAATATGACTGTTGAATTACATTAGAAGACTCAACCCTACTCCTCTATTTATATAGGGCTTATGCAAGAGGTAGAGTTTTAATAAAACTCAATAACTTATTGACTTATCTAAACTTATGACTTATCTCTAATATTATAGTCTAAATAAATAACCTAATGACTCATTAATCATATATTTTATCTCTATTTCCTAACAATAATATATAACTGTTTTTGTTTATTCTATGATAACAGCACATGAAGTCATATAAAGGCCCTGGGTAAAAGTTCTCTCCATTTTTTAAAGATGGAGTTATTGGTTTGGGTAAAAGATCATTAGTCTTAGATTTAATTTGATGATGATTTATTTGCCTTCTTGGTGAAAAATCCTCATGAAGTTGAGGCTAACCTTGATTAAATATGATCTCACGCCTTGTAATCAAATTTTTGCATATTTGAAAATACTTTTGAAGATCATGCTCTAGTAGCTTAAAGCAAGGAGAGGGGGGTTCATTTGTTATTGCACTAGAATGCCAATAAAGTGAAAATGCTGTTCCAGTGGTTTTTTATTTTTGTATTAACATCAACACTTGGTGACTTTCCAACAATGGTGACTGAATATGTAACAGCTAAATTAATTGAGGTTGTGATGGTTTGCTTTGGATAGAACAAGTGTAAGATTATCAGTGTTAGTTTAAAAAGAACAATCTTTACTTATGAATGCATAGATTAAGAACTTAATTAACTTTTCCGTTTTACTTAAGCGAATAGTCTTTTATCTCCCTTTTTTTTTAATTTTTTTTGAGAAGACAAAGGTGTGGGGATTAGTGATAAGCTCTTGTTGTTGTGTTATAGCTGTATTTATGAGTATCTCTGTGCAAGTGTTATATAATATCTGAGAAGTTAGTTTGTTGTTGTTATAAAGATATGAACAGATGAGTGGAAATCCCAGCATTAGTATCTTTCCCATGTATATAATTGTCAATGTTTATTATTCTTGTGTTCTAGTATCCCCATACAACTAGTTCTGAATTCTTAAAATTTGCAACTGCTTAGGTGGTACCTCCTCCTGCAGTTCCTGGTCCTGCACAGACTCCTCGGATGTTTGCAATGCATCCTCCACTACCAAATCAATCTATGACTACTACCATATCACCTGCTGTTGGTCAGACTGGAGCACCTGTGGCAGGGCCTTCAAAAATCGATCCTAATCAAATTCCAAGGCCCACTCCAAGTTCCTCAGCAATCTTGCATGAAACGCGACAAGGCAACCAGGCGACTGTTCCCCCGGTATTCATCTGAAAATTTAAGAGAAATGGCTTTATATTATAATTTTGAAGGCTTGCCCAATCTGCTTGTATTTTCATGGTATCTATGGTAGGATTAGTTATTAGGTTGCTTTTCTTTGTTGCCACATTTTTCCTGTTATTTTATATTTTTCTGGAAAATGATGTAGATTGTATTAATTTAATCATTACTACATTGTTTGTTCTTATGATTGCTTGTAATTTGATACAGCCTGCTACAAGTGATTATATTGCGAGGGATATGGGAAATTGCAGTCCACGTTACATGAGGTGCACTGTCAATCAGGTCCAAATATCTATTTTAATTTTACCTTTGGAATGAATAAGGAAAAAACTGCACTATGGGAAGTTGCAAGACTTGCTGTTTTAAGGTGTTTATAGTTGGAAAGGAATGCTAGAATTTTTAAACAGCTATATCAGCCAATGATGTTGGTGTGGAATAAAATTTTGTTTGTCACCTTGCTCTAGCTTAAAGCTCATGGTTTCTTTCAAGGGATAAGTTTGATAGATTTTCAAAGAATTTGGAAGTCTATCTTAGATCTATGATCAGATGCCTTGCTTCATGTTCTATTGTATTTTTTAGTTTTCCTCCTTCCATTTTTTCTTATCCTCTTGTTTTTTGCATTCTTCTCCTTCATTTAATAGTATTTCTTTTTCTTTTAAAAAAAAAATTACCTGTGGAATATTTGGATTTTTAAGGACTTAATTAAACCTATACCTCTTGTTTGGATATAGTTTTATTTGTGTCATCCTTATGGTGCTTAGTTACTGGCTATACTTGTAAGGTTTGCAGTTTGATGGGAGGGCTTTGTATAATTTTATCTTCTTTTATTTTGCTTAACAGGATGTGCTATTTTATAGCATCGTATTTTTCTCTCTATAATAATTGTTACTTTTCTAAATTCAGAAAATGTTTAAATTTAGTCTCACATTGATTTCCTTCCTTTGCTTTGTTCTCTTTGGTGAATGTAACAGATTCCTTTCACTGCTGATCTTTTGACAACGTCAGGAATGCAGTTGGCTTTATTAGTCCAACCTTTAGCCCTTCCTCACCCAAATGAGGAGCCCATCCAGGTAGTGACAAATTTTTAGTTTCTGAAAAATTTCTGTATCTGTCATGATTTCTGATTGAAGTGCTAGAATTAGCTTAATTTTCAAAATATGGAGCACAGTTCATTATAATGTTCTAACCAGCTCATTAATCTTAGTATATTTCTATGTAAAATATCTTTTAAAACATAGAGCCTATAGTTTACTAGTTTGAGCTCACTTGTGCACAAATCACACTGTATCGCCAAGTTAACTGACTAGATGAGAAGTTAGGAAGTTATTATAGCTGTATGTAATGTTTGATGGCCTGCTGGCTGTTTATTGGTGTATTGGCTTGAACATCATTCCACGTACTTTGTCTATTTTTTGGGAAATACATTCCTTAATTAAAGAATCATCAATCAGGCCCTTTGGGTATTCTTTGTTCCTGCTATAGCTTGCTTTCTCTGTCTTATATTTGACAATCTTAATTGGGAATGTTACAATAGATTCTGGCTATATGATTAAGGTTATTGTATCTTATATTAAAAGTTTCTTGAATGTATTTACTAATCAAATCATTCTCTGTTGGGTACATTTCGAATAGCTGTTTTCTTCAAATTATGTTTCCTATACCTACTCTTGTTCTGTAGCTGTTGATAAAAGTTATTTTATGGTGTTCCTTGAATCCACATTGTCCTATGTCTTACATGTCATTGCATTTGATCAAGAATTAATGTAAAATTTATATAATGCACTGGCTGTCTTATTACTAATCTTCTTATAGGTTGTTGATTTTGGGGAAGTGGCCCTGTCCATTGCTCACATTGCAAGGCCTACATAAATGCTTTCATGAAGTTCATTGATCAGGGTTTAGGGTCTACTAATCAAATCATTGTCTGTTGGATAGATTTAGAATAGCTATTTTCTTCAAATTATGTTTTCTATAATTACCCTTGTTCTGTAGTAGTTGATAAAAGTTACTTTATGGTGTTCCTTGAAGTTACTTCATCTTATGTCTTACATGTGGCATTTGATCAAGAATTAAACATAAAATTTATATAATGCACTGGCTGTCTTATTACTAATCTTATAGGTTGTTGATTTTGGGGAAAGTGGTCCTGTCCGTTGCTCACGTTGCAAGGCCTACATAAATGCTTTCATGAAGTTCATTGATCAGGGAAGGCGTTTCATCTGCAACTTATGTGGTTAGTACAAGTTATTTTTGCTATTGGATCACTTATTCTATCACAGTTTTATAGGTTGTTCAATTGTTTGTTTGTAAGTAGTATGGAAGGAGCCAAAGGTTGGAATTTTTTTTTTTTTGCTTTCTCTCCCCTTGTGATGAAGGATGTGGACTTGGGAAGGAACTTTTATCTATATTTGTTATGTTATTGACTGGAAAGGTAGTTTGCAGGTTGGTCAACCATCTTTAATTGTATGATATGAAAAGTTTATGTGTTTGCTGCAGATCATACAAAGTTTACACGCATTTAATGCGCCTGTCATTTGCTTGTCACTACTAAGTTTGATCTCAATATTGTGTGATTTTATATAGCTTGGTATATTCCATGATATCTAATGGCATATTTACTGCTAATTTAGAAACAGTCCATATTATTCTAATATATCTTCGCATCTGTATGATAGGATTTTTTTTTTTGAAGTTTTTTTTTCATGACATGGTCTATTATACGGTTGTATAGGTTTTACTGACGAAACTCCACGTGACTACCACTGCAATCTGGGCCCCGATGGTCGGCGTAGGGATGCTGATGAAAGGCCTGAACTATGTAGAGGAACAGTTGAATTTGTTGCCACAAAAGAATTTATGGTTAGTTTGTATGTCACATATTCACACCTAATGAGGATGCCTTTTAGTTGTTAATTTCTTTTGTTGATTGTTTTTTACTAAACGGATATTCTGTAATTGGTGGCAAATCTATCATGTTGATAAATAACATGTAGCCCCACTTTGTGCATGGGAATATGCAATTGTGTGCATGTGCTTGTTTTGTAAATCTGCCTAGTATCTGGTCCTTAATGGTAAAACCCTGACCTTAGTGATGAACCTTACATTCTATAATAACCCTGGTTTTTCATTCTTTCTCTCTTTGTTTTGTTGTTTTATTTTTTTATGGAAAAAGAAGACTTTATTAGAATGAAGGAGAATACATGACTAGAGAATAGGCAATCCTCAAAGAAAACAGGCTAAAAGGTTAGAAATTAAAAATAAAAGCACTCAAAGTTCTAGAACTGATTCCGAACCCCTTTGCAACACTGCTAAGCTTATCCCAATCAAAGTTCTTATCCTTTCTTTCTATTGCAGAACAGTTACTTTGTGAAAAATTTATCAATGCACACAGAGGGTATTAGAGTTTTACTACTTTCTAGAATTCATTAATCAAAGTTGAAGGATATGAAACTAACTTGAACTAAAATGGCACTTCTACGAGGCAAACTGTGGAGTTAGCAATTAAGGCATTTTGGAACTGAGGCTCAAAAAGTTTACCTATAATATCATTGGGATTTTTTTTGTTCTGTCACACAATAAATTGAAATAATGTCCTGAAAAACAGTGAAAATAAATGAGACTTTTGTTTTTAGTTTTATAAAAGAAGAAATTTTATTCAAAAGAAAAATAAATGAGAGACTTCACCATAGTCAATTTTCATTTTATCGTGTGAAACACCAATTGTATGTCATATTAATTGGTTTTTGCTTGGGCCTTGAGTCTCTGTCTTTTTTAAGTTGTTACTCTTAGTTAATATTATTTTGAAATAAAAAGGACAGTGTCTACGGATCAGGGTGGCTACAGTTTGGGTGGTTATTGGTTTTGGAGGTTTGAAGGGTTTTAAGATAGATTCATGAAGAATTGCTTTGGTCTTTGAAAGAAAAGTTGAGGAAGTCTAAGCATAGTGTCAAATTGAAGGGGCAATAGGACGCAGTTACACCTACATGGCCTAAAACCCATGCTCAAACAAAAATGTGATAATTAACCTAATTAATATGAAATAATTGCTTCTAGTAAAATGCAAACTTCTTTATTTTGAAGATTCCTTGTACTCTTCTCATTTATTCTCTTTTTTACCTATTAAAGATTCCTTTTCAGTAAAAAAAAAACAAAAAGACATATGTGTTTCTACTGTCTCAGCCCTAATATTAGACAAAAACTAAGATATTGAGGTGTGTATGGTTGGTTGAAAAGGAATGCTAGAATTTTTAAGTAGCAATATCAGCATATGTTCTTGGTGTGGGATAAGATTATGTTTGCCACTATGCTTTTGCTTAAAACTCATGGATTCTTCCAAGGGAGTAGTTTGACTGATTTGTAAAGGGATTGGGAATCTATTTAGAGATTTGATTAGGTGGTTCTGTATATCTTCCTGTAATTTGTAGTCTTTTATGGTTTTCTTTCTTTCGAGGATTGTTCATCCTCTTGTCTCTTATAAAAAAGAAATAAAAAAGGAAAGGAATTATTGATTGGATCAATAATCCAATTTTGAATTCAGTATGGATAAAAGATCTTCCTATGTTATACAATTCAATTCTCGACGATGAATCAAGTGGATAGCTCAGATATTGTCATTCATGATATTGATCTGATTTGATATCATTTTCTTTCTTTCGAGGATTGTTCATCCTCTTGTCATGCACTATCTTTCTTTCTCTTAATAATATTTTCTTTTTCTATCCAAAAAATAAAAAACTAAGATATTGAGGTGATTTTATTTGCAAGCATATGCTTTCTTGATGTTCTTGCTACTTATGCATGTATAAATCCTCATTGAGCTTTATGTTGCCTTTGTTTCATTGTATCCTGCATCTAAGATTGTGATCATTTATGTAGTTGACTTCATTTAGTGTTGTGGTTCTGAGCTAAATTACATAATAATAGATAATGCTTTCGTCTAAAATAAGTCATTTTTGTCCCCAAGGAGCTAACCCAACTGTTGAGCGCTTGGTACCCAATTTTGAAGTCCCAAGTTTGAATTCCATTGGGAGAGAGTAGGTTGGGATTTGGGAAGGGGTTGAGCCACTCATTGCAGTGTGGCCTCCAATTGAAATAATAGTTAAAAAAAAAAAATGGTCACTTTCTTTTTTATTCTTGCCCCCCTTTTTATAATATTGTCCATGATGACCATGCAATGATTATTTATATTTTTTATAGGTTCGTGATCCAATGCCAGCTGTGTATTTCTTTCTCATTGACGTGTCAATGAATGCTGTACAAACTGGTGCAACAGCAGCTGCTTGCAGTGCAATCAGTCAAGTTGTCACTGATCTTCCTGTGAGTTTTATCTGCAGAGCACTCTAGTGTTGTAATGACCATTTATATTTGATATCTTGTGTGATGCTTAATTATCTCTTTGATTTGATTGAGGTTCACATTGACCCATCAGTTCGATATCTCATTAAATATATGTGTATTTTTCCAGTAATAGAACTAGTAGCTACTGAGATATGGAACAAGGGACAAGAAGTCTAAGAATTTTTATTCCCCCTCCACTTGGTCTGAGAAAAATAGACACATAAGCCAAAAAAGAACAGAGAAAAGAAATACTGAATGAAGCACTGTGATTCAAGACTGCTTTTGGTTGGTTTCATGAAAAAGAGAATTGTTTTTCACCCTACATTGATGTTCACTAAATTCATATCAATTCTTTAATTTACTTACTACTGGTTTTTTCTGCTATTACATTTGAGTTTGTGAGACTTGTAATTGACAGATTTCTGGCAACATATAGTTAATACGGCAAGCTTTTTGAATCTGCTTACTTTAAAGTTTAAAATTTGGCTCACGAATCTCTTAGCAATTTGGTACATGGATTAAAATTAAATCCTTAATAGGTCAAAATTAAGTGAGGGGGTGGGGAATTATGAAAGCTAAAACTTTATCATACCTTCCATTTACCCTTCCTCATTCAATGAGTGATTCCATTATACTAAGGCCTCTAAAAAGGTGGTGCATTTAATATAGGATTAGTTTCTGCTATTAATTTGAGTTTTAATACTTATTATTGAGTTACTTTCTTTAGTTGACTCACAATGGTTGAAGAGTGATTGGTGAGCTCTTATCAGTTAAAGTGTTTCTTCTCATTTTTTCACATCTATTCTCTTTGTTTTTTTAATAATTTTTCTGTTGCTTGGTTCTCTCAGGAGGATACCTCATCATCTAGTTTCACAATTCTCTCTTTTTCATTCCTAATAATATTTTCTACTATTGTAAAAAAATTGAAGCCCTTAAAAATTTTGTAATAGTGCTGGCCTGGTCTATAAGAGAGTAAGAAGTTTTCTGAATGGGTTTCTACATTTCTGGAAATCTTTTAATATGATTTTTGCAATGTTATAAATGATGTACACTATGCATGAGTTCCAAATTTGTCATTTTGTGATTAAACATTATTCTCTTGAGGGCTGCTTGGGATTGTGCTTGGTTCACTGTCATTTGGTGTATTTGGTTAGAAAGAAATGCCAGAATTTTTCCAGTCAAGCCCTGTCTAGTTTCCTCTTATGGGTTAGGATTTTGTTTGTATCCTCTTTTTGGCTAAAAGCTAATGGCTTCTTTAGAGGGTTGTAGCTGTCTGATTTGCATAGAAATTGGGTAGCAGTGGTGTCCTTATAGTCTTGCTTTTTTCATTTTGAGAATTCCTTATCATCTCCTTTGTACTCTCTTTTCTCTCTATTAAATTCTCTTTCAATGGAAATTTTTTTTTTCTCTTGACCTTTTTTAAGGATGAAAATTCTGGACACAGCTTGCTTCAGGGTAAACTTTTTGCAAGATTGGTTAAATAGAATTCTTTGATAGGGGATCATTTATTATGTTTTTTTTTCTTTTTGTTTTTTTGGTATCTTTGTGATCAGTAGGCTGGCTTCTGCATAGTTGTCTCTGGGGATATCTTGCTATCAAAGATGCTTATGTGTGATATTTTCATTTTCATGCTCTTGCACTAGAGAGAGAGAGATTAGCATCTGATGATGAGTTTTGATACTCTGGCTGCAGGAAGGTCCTCGTACAATGGTGGGAGTTGCAACATTTGACTCTACAATCCACTTTTACAATTTGAAACGTGCATTGCAGCAGGTTAAAAAAAAAAAAAATTGCATTGACCATCTTGTCTTTGACTTGTTTGCTGATTAACTAATAATTATATGTTGATGTAAAAAGTTCCATATTGGATTATGGTATGCCTGGGTAAATCAAATTGGGTCTAAGTTTTCTTAAAATTTCGTTCTTATACTCTTGAATGAGGTCTGAATTTTAAAATTTGCAGCTGTGTATGCCCTTGCTTGTTAAACTAAATATTCTGTTGACTGATGAACTGGATGGACTGATTTAGTTTAACTAATTGTGTACAGTTGTTACTTATGAAGTTGTGCCATGAGATATTTATTTTAATAAATTATGAAGGCTCAATCTATGGTTTTGTTAACTATAACAATTTGCTCTTCGTGAAGTTAAGTTTTATGAGAAATTATAAAATAGTAGTCATGAAGGCAGCCAATTGATTTTGTTTATGAACTAATTTGGATTCCACTGCTTTTTAGGAGGGTGAATGACGGCAATGGTTATCTAGCACAGTAAATTGGTGTCAAAGAAACTCAATAATGAAGTGTGAATTGTTTGTGTGTAACTTTTTTTTTTTTTCTGGTTAAGTTGGAGTTGAGGGGACATAGCATTTCTTTGTTATTTGTCTATACATGTGTTTGTACTGTGGCTCAATCTAGTGAAATGTTGATCATCCAACTATTTTTTGATAGCTAATCTAGATAGCTAGCTTTTATATGGCTCTGCTTGATTGAGTCTCGAGACTGATTCTGAAATTTAACATCTCACTAGCCGTTGATGCTCATTGTTCCTGATGTACAAGATGTTTATACTCCTTTGGAAACTGATGTTATTGTTCCAGTGTCTGAGGTTAGTTTTAAATCTTTTCATTCTTATAAAATTTTCATACATCTATTAAGTTCTCAAAATATTTCATGGTTCTTGGTTTAGTCTTATGCTTTTACTTAAGTGGTCTGTTTCTCCTGTTGCCAGTGCCGTCAACACTTGGAATTACTTTTAGAAAGCATTCCTACCATGTTCCAAAATAATAGAAACTCCGAGTCAGCTTTTGGCGCTGCAATCAAGGTATGGCATTTTTTCCTTGAATTAATTGCATTACAATTTGCACATGACATATGTACTTGTCTTTGAGTTTGCAGTGTTGTATTTGGCCCTTGGGTCCTCCGATGGATATAGAGATGGGCACCACCATTATGTATTTTCAAGAATTTTATGTGCATTATTAGTCCAGAACAGTAATTATACATGTTCATGTTTGCACCCTTCCAAGTCTCATTTGCAGCTTTTAATTACTTTTTTTTTGGGGGGGGGGGGGAATATCTCATTAAGAAGGGAAGTAAAACAGACAGAGTAGCCAAGCTGCGTACTGTACTTTCCTTATTTTTTATCTTTTGGTATGTGCATGCAATTCTGCTTGGTGCATAGAGGTGTCAAAATAGGTTGGTCTAGGGCTGGTTTAATCTTGCAAGGGACTGGTACAGAAAAAGGGAAAAGTGGTCCCACCTTGTATGGGATTGACCCGAAATAAGCCAACCTGACAAGAGCTTTGGGACTTTAAAGTGTTGGCTTGTCAGGTTAATGCCCCATTAGTTTGGTAGCATATAATAAATAATATAATAGGTAAGTATATATATATATACACTTAACAATGTTAAATAACTTTTAAAGCTGGATTAATGAGTTAATATATATTTAATATTGCCAAGACATATATTGCATAAATTTATTAAAATAAATAATTGCATTTAATTTTAATAAAATTTCTTAAAAATTAAAAGAAAATTTAATAAACAAAATTGTGTTAGAGAATTATGATTATAAACTTAAAAAAATAGTATAAATAATAACATTTTTTATTATCTCTAACTCTATGCACTTGCATTATTGAATTTATATGTTCCAACCTAAACTTGTGTTTTCAATAGTAGTTCTACCTAATATTAATACTAATAATATATATTAAATTTCTTTCAAGGTAGTATTTAAATAAAAAAATATTAGTCCACTTTTTATATTTATATACTTTTTTATCTATAAACCATTGTTAATTGTAATAAATATTTAAGATTTGAATAATTTACACAAATGAATAAAATAAAATACATGATATATACTAAAATTTAAATTGAATTTATAATAATAATGGTGGTTGTGATGGTGGTTGTCATTGTGTGATGCTGGTTATGATAGTCATGCTCATGGCAGTGGCTGTGACGGTGGTGGTGTAATAATTGGTGGTAGTAGACTAGTAGTAGTATGTGAAATTAGCTTTTAAAAATGTAATGGGTTAGTTAATCCGTTGGGACCACTTGGTATGCTTGGTGAATTTCGACCTGGGACTAGGACTATGACAGCCGACCTGTGGCTGATTCAACATATAGATTTTTGCCCATTAGGCTAACCCAACCCTTCAGGGTTAGCCTGTTACAGAATAAAGTTTCTTGAGTTGGGTTGGGTTAGCACATTTTGTTAGGTCTACTGATGCAAACAAAACATTTCTTGAGCCCGCTTTTGTGTTCTAAATGATCTTCTGCAGCCACATGAGCTTGATACAGAATAAAGTTATTTTCACGTCATGATAAATGTAAAGGGCATAAGAGTCAATTGTATTAGTTTGTTTGTTCCTTGATTGAAGGCACTTGAGTTCCACAAATTAGGGAAGGAAATACATCCGTGCAACATTTCTACAGTGGGAGTTTATAATATAATGTTGATTATCAACCTGGGTGACTGATTTGAAATGAGATGTTATCCCTTTGGTGTCTCTGGATGGCCAAATGCTCTCATCTCCTTAGGAATATTTTTTCTTCAGTCTATTTTCGGACAAGATCATTTTCCTTTGCTTCTCTTTGGTGTTAAGCACATGGTTTTCTCTTCTTCTTTTTTTTTGGGGGGGGGGGGGGGGGGGTTGGGTTTCTCTTGGGTTTTGCGGGGGGGTGGGAAGCGCTTTTGTTGTGTTGTCTTGGGGGGGGTTTGGTTTGTTTTCTGTTTTTTTTTTTTTTTT
>JANHAO010020800.1:0-12716 GCA_026873985.1 Saraca asoca | reverse complement strand
GAGGGCTCTTTGTCATATGAGCCAATCCTTATGAGGATTTTCCAGGCATAAAGGTGTTACCTAGGATAGTTTGATGTGACCTACCCCAGGCTATTATCGATTAACATGTTCCAAAACTTCATTAAGGATAGGCTAACCCATCCCCAAGACGCTATAGATTCAATACCAGGACAAGGAGATGTCATGCAAAGGTACCTCAAATGGGGTACACAATTTGCATGTAGTATGAGCTCATGCAACACATAAGCATGAGCACTGATAGGTGATGAACAAGGTGGATCAATGGTACGACACTTTCTACTTGAAGGACAAGGACTGATAGGTGATAAACACAATTTATATCCCTTTATACTTTGTCTTTTGTCATGTTTATTTGCTTAATTGGACACCTGGGATTGATTTTGTGGTTTGCTAAGTTTTTGTGCTTAAATTTTATTTAGTAAATTTACATTGTTTTAGGTTTTTAGGCATATCTAGAGTTTTTGACCTTAGTTTTGGTTGATTCTTACGTTCTTAGAAAGTTAACAATAGGAAATAAAAATTTCATGAAGAGCCCAAAGCCTAGTTCAGGCATTTTGGAGGTAATATAGAGCCTAAAATCTAGAGCAAAATGTTGCGATCCAAAGTCTGGCTCAATATTTTCATTATAGAGGAAGCTTCAAAAATTATTTCAATGCAAACTTAAGCTTATAGAATAGCTAAAATCTACCCCAACATCTTTCATGAAGGGCTTAAGGGGAAAATGCACCTTTTTGATTTGATTACAGGGCTGTGAACTTAAGTGATTGAATTTATTATAGGTTGGACTGCTCAGAAAGGCTATCTTGGTGTTTAGCCTATAACCTGAGCTAGAGATTGAATTTTAATGTAAGGTTAAGACCATTGAGAAGCTAAATGATAGAGCTACATTTCATCTAATGATCGTCACATCCAAAAGGGCCCCTTCCATCCCTAAATTGCAACCCAACTCAAGGGCAATGCACTAAACTTATAAATTGCTAGCTGAGCCTTTAGTATAAGAACTTTCAGATCACTTTTGTATTGTCTCTGAATTTTGGAGGAGAGGAGCTCTACTAGGGCAAGACTTCATTTTTGTAATTAGGTTTATTCTTTTCCTTCTTCTTTATATTTTATTTTATGCTTGATGTGTAGCTAAATTTTACTTCAATCCAAAGGAAATTATGCTCCTATTCTCGTATGATTGTGAAACATGTTTTGATATTTCAATTATTTTCAATTTGATCCTTTTGATTCTCTGTTCTTATTGCTTATAATTACTATGAGTGATTGATTAAAATGGCCAATTGATCAAATGTTCATAGTGGTTTTATGCTAGCTGAATTCCCATAGACAAATCCATTTGTTTATGGCTATTTGGCTATAAAGTAACAATAGGATGTTGATGAGTTGCTGGGCAATTCAATATTCTTAGGGTGTCAAAGGTAGTTAATTGGATTGTTGTTGGGGTAATTCAATTAACTAGACTTAGTAATTTCAATGTTTAATGCTATTGATAAGTTGGTTGAAGTGCTTGGTTTCAACTAACTTAATAATAAGTGTCAATTGAGTGTTAGGCTTGATTGATTATCTTAGGGTGAAATTTACAAGGATTAATTAGGTATTAGACTTAATTAATAGCTTGAATAAGTAATCAAAGTGGAAATAAAACAAGAATGTCAAGGATTAATTATTGAATTGGCAGTAAGAGTGCCTTGGGTTAAGCTTTTCTTTATTAAATCTTCCTTTAATTTCGATTTTGTTTTTCATGTTTTTAAAGTGTTTGTTTTAAATTATGTTATGGGCAAAAATCAGCTTTGAAGAATAAGTCAGCACGAGCCCAGTAGAAGCTAAGTTACCCAGCTCGTTGAAGATGCCTAGCGGGCACTACCTCACTCATCGCTAGAAGGTGACACGATGAGGTCACTATAAGACTAGCTCACTAAGCAACTCATCATCCTACTCGAGCTCGCTATGCTATAGAGACAGCTCCGAGCTCGCTAATCAATTCACCACAGTAACCCCGAGCTGAGAGTCCTAGTTCAGGCAGACGGACATATCGCTCAAACAAAGTAGGATTAAGTATTAGACACACATATGCTAGCTTGCAACCAATAAGAGGGGCCCACCCCGTAGAAAGCAGCCTACAACAGCCGGATTATAGAAGTCATACTATTTTTTACATTTATTTCTTGATGTAACAGAATTATAGTTTGTAATCATTATATGTAATCCTTCTTTCCTCTATAGATAGGTACTCACTGTTAGAAGAGGGGGAAGGGGCCAGAAAACTTGTAAGCAAAAGCTCTGTAAAAATCTCTTTTCATATTAATAAAATCTCCATCGTGGACATAGGGTCCGGTACCACTCGAATTTGGCCGAATCACGTTAAAGATTGTGCATGCCTTCATCTTTCTTCCTCTTCACCATCTCTATCGTCTTTCCTAATTGCATATCTTTTAAACCAGAAAACAGCTTGGGATTCAAGAACCACACACCAATTGATAGGAATTTGGCAGAACCAAATTTCACTGTTAACATTTTGGCGCTAGAATGAGGGCCCGTCTATTTTCTGCATCTATTTTTTTGGAACATCCATTTCTGTAATAACAATGGTAAGAGAAAGAACCACTCAGAGTTTAACCACTCCAATCTTCCAACCAGCGAACACTCTCATCGTGGGGGCTCGTAAGCATTCTATTGTTGTCCCTAGAACTGAAGAAGCACAAATGCCTGGCAAATCTCAACCGACACTCAAAAATATGGTAAGAAAGTTGGCCGAAACTGTTAAAGCACTGGCATAGGCACAAGCGTAGGGTGCTCAAAGGCAAGAAGAAATCATGGCACAACTCCAGCAGTTCCGTAAAGAAGCTCAAAAGGAAACTCATGAAGAT
This sequence comes from Saraca asoca, assembly GCA_026873985.1. Classification (NCBI taxonomy): domain Eukaryota; kingdom Viridiplantae; phylum Streptophyta; class Magnoliopsida; order Fabales; family Fabaceae; genus Saraca; species Saraca asoca. The sequence continues at coordinate 9,825 of JANHAO010020800.1, read as the reverse complement.
CGCGATAGTTAGCAACTAGGGGGCTCACAATGAGTAGAAAGCTCCACTCTTCTGTCTGAAATGTAGAACCTGATAATGGAGGAAGTCTTCCAATGGCTTAAACGGCTAGAAGAACGCCCGCTGCCTCAAAGTAACCTACCTCGCTACAAAGAAAGCTCAACATTTTCTGTAGGGATCAAAATGCAGCCTCTCCCACAGAAACACAAAGTGCCCGTGATCCCACTGTCTGACGAGACTAGCGACCCAAGCGATCACCTGGATGCATTCAATATCCAGATGGATCTACAAATAACTAACCCTCTAGTGAAATGTTGTGTCTTCTTGGCCACATTAGGAGGAATACCTTGGGCATGGTTCAGAAACCTCCCAGCTTGCAGTGTCAGCAACTGGGAAGTATGCCAAAGGAAATTCATTGATTAATACCGGGCACTAAAAAGGCAACTTGCACCTCCTTGCCATCTCGCAATGATCTTTTAGTGCAAAAACAAATCACTGAAAGACTATATAGCCAGATTCAGGCATAAAGCCAACTTCGTGGAAAATCTGTCAGAGGAAAGTAACCTAACAGTAATTTCAACGAGACTCTACAAAGATGGGAAGTTATACAAAAGCCTCTACAAGTCCCCAGTTTGAGATCTCACTGAAGAGCCTAAGCAAAAAATGGACACCACTGGTCCCATCGTGAGTAAAAAGAGGGGTGATGAAAGTCACAGTCACGACCCCAGTTCTCAACTCACAAAAAAGACAAGACCTCAGTGACCTGGAGGCCACTTCGAAAACTATAGCATCCTTTCAGACACGTAGGATAGAATTTTTGCTGCAAAAAGGCATAATGAGGATTTCGGGAGGCCCAGGCCAATAAGAGCTCCCCCCAAGTCCAGAGATCCAAGCAGATTTTATGCTTATCACAATGAGGTCAAACACACCACTTCTGAATGTTGGGCACTAAAAAATACCATAGAAGACCTCATCAGGAGGGGCAAGTTATAGGATTATGTGGTAAGGCCACCCGAATAGTAAGCCTAGTGAGTCGCAAGTCGAGAGCCAGAGCCTTTCATCAAAAGCATATTCTAATCTTGTAACATTCTCATGAACTTTACTACGATTTAGAAATCTAGGTATGAATTGCCTAGCGAAACGCTGGTTGAAAAAAATTACACTATGATTAAACCTATTGAATTCATAGCCAATTGGCCAAGACACAGAAATGCTACCCAACTAGCAACGAGTTACGAAAAACAAAACCTATCCGAGGGTGAGACGGCCTAGAGCCTACCTCGTGTCTGAGGGTGAGACGACCTTTGAGCCTACCTCACGTCCGAGGGTGAGACAACCCAAAGCCTACCTCGTGACAACACAATAAAAAATAAAACCTGTCTGAAGGTGAGATGGCCTAAAGCCTACCTCGCATCCAAGGGCGAGATGACCTTTGAGCCTACCTCGTGTCTGAGGGTGAGATGGCCCAGAGCCTACCTCGTAACAACACAATCGAAAACAAAACCTCTCTTAGGGTGAGATGGCCTAGAGCCTACCTCACAACAAAAACAAAACAAAATCGAGGGTGAGATAGCCCCAAAGCCTACCTCGCAACAAAAGCATAACCAAAAATGACATGGAGCCTACCTCAACGACACACTCAAACCCAATAATTGGCTACAAGCTTGCCACATCACTAGGATGCTGAAATAAATTTGTTGTAGCTCTCATACAACTAAGTATCCATAGTTAGCATGCGACCAGAAAATCCCAGCTTACATGCGATCTTCTACTAGGTGTAGCCAACATACGACCTGACTATTGATCACCAAAGGCGATCGAGCAACAAGAGAACCAAAGAGTCAAGAACTAAAGGAACAACCAATCGGTCAGAAAAATATTTCATTAATCATCAGAAATGTACAAACAACGATGCACAAAGCATCTGATACAACATTCAAAAGCTTCACAGAAGAACTCATACATAAAAAGGCCCCATCCAATGGGGTGAAATTACATCAGAAGAAGAAGAAATGCAAAAGAGGCGAAAAGCCTGAAAGCCTAATACTACCATTCTGGCAAGAAAGTGAAGAGCTGGCTACAGGGAGGAAAACTTCCACCAGCAAGAAGACTAGCAACTTCACTTCTGCAATCTTCCCATACCCAACTGGTGTTTCCTACTAGACCAGACCCTGTGCAATACAAAAAGGAACGTAAGGCTTGGCCGACGATGCTGGATTTTATGCAAGGACCTGGGGAAGTGATCTAAGATTTGCACAAAACTTCCTGGGAGACCATAAGATGAACCTAGCGAGGAAGCCATATGCAACAGGCTATCCATGCCTCTAAACATTCTACAGCAGACCATCCATGCCTCAAACAGCTTCACCGGAAGCCAAGTTACCAAAAACATTGGGGGCTCGATAGACTCCTCCGTTGAACTCTTTTGAGAAAAAGAAAAAAGAGCCTCAGGGTATAAAAAGACCAGCTCAATCCATCAAAAAATCCAGAAGATATTTGGTTGATCTTAATCTGACGGCCCGAAACAAGCAGCATTACCATGCCAATGGCGAAAAATTGTGAATAGAAGAAAGCATGGTCTGAAGTAGAATGAAAAGATAGAAAAGAAACCTAAAATGACAATTTAGAAAAACAAGGACTTTGACTACATACAAAGCCTCAGAAAAATTGAAACTCCCAATCCGCAAAGTGAATTGAGAGTTGGCGGGTTTATGTTATGGGCAAAAATTGGCTTTCAAGAATAAGTAATCACGATCCCAATAGAAGCTAAGTTACCCAGCTCGCTGAAGATGCCTAGCGGGCACTACCTCGCTCATCGCTAGAAGGTGACACGACAAGGTCACTATAAGACCAACTCGCTAAGCAATCGGCCATCCTACCCGAGCTCGCTATGCTATAGAGACAGTACTGAGCTCGCTAAGCGATCTGCCACAGTGACCCCGAGCTGAGAGTCCCAATTCGGGCAGACAAACATATCGCTTAAACAAAGCAGGATTAAGTGTTAAACACATATATGCCAGCTTACAACTGACAAGAGGGGCCCACCCCACAAAAAGTAGCCTGCAATAGCTGGATTATAGAAATCTTACTGTCTTTTACATTTATTTCTTAATGTAACAGAATTATAGTTTGTAATCATTATATGTAACCCTTCCTTCCTCTATAAATAGGTACTCACTGTTAGAAGAGGGGGAAGGGGCCGGAAAACTTGTAAGCAAAAGCTCTGTAAAAATCACTTTTCATATTAATAAAATCTTCGTCGTGGACGTAAGATCTGGTACTACCTGGATTTGGCCGAACCACGTTAAAGATTATGCACGCCTTCATCTTTCTTCCTCTTCACCATCTCTATCATCTTTCCCAATTACATATCTTTCAAACCAAAAAATAGCTTAGGGTTCAAGAACCACGCACCCGTTGACAAAAATTTGGCATAACCAAATTTCACTTTCAATATTTTGGTGCTAGAAGGAGGGCTCTGCATCTGTTTTCTTAGAACATCCATTTTTGCAATAACAATGGTAAGAGGAAGAAGCACTCTGAGTTCAACCACTCCAATCTTCCCACCAGCGGACACTCCCATGGTGGGGCCTCATCAGCATTCTATTGCTGTCCTTGGAACTGAAGAAGTACAAATGCCTGGCCAATCTCAATCGACACTTAAAAATACGATAAGAGAGTTTGCTGAAACTGTTAAAACACTGGCATAGGCACAAGCCCAGGGTGCTCAAAGGCAAGAAATCATGGCACAACTCCAGTAGTTCCGTAAAGAAGCTCAGATGGAAACTCATAAAGATCATGATAGTCAGCAACTGGGGGGCTCGCAACAAGCAGAAAGCTCCACCCCTCAGTCCAAAATGTAGAACCTGATAATGGAGGAAGTCCTTCAAAGGCTTAAACGACTAGAAGAACGCCCACAGCCTCAAAGTAACTAGCCTCGATATGAAGAAAGCTCACTATTTTCTGTGGAGATCGAAATGCAGCCTCTCCCACAGAAACTCAAAGTGCCCATGATCTCGCAATGATCTTTCAGCTTAAGAATGAATCATTGAAAGACTATATAGCCAGATTCAGGCATGAAGCCAACTTCATGGAAAATTTGTCAGAGGAAAGCATCCTAACAATAATTTTGACAGGACTCTGCAAAGATGCGAAGTTATATAAAAGCCTCTACAAGTCCCCAGCTTGAGATCTCGCTGAATTTTATGAGTGAGCTAGTAAACAAATAAGATAGGAAGAAACTTTTGGAGTTGAAGAGCCTAAGCAAAAAATAGACACCAGTGTTCCCACTGTGAGTAAAAAGAGGGGTGATGAAAGTCGTAGTCATGACTCCAGTTCTCAGCTCATGAAAAAGACAAGACCTCAGTGACCTGAAGGTCGCTTCAAAAACTATAGCATCCTGTTAGACATGCAGGATAGAACTTTTGCCACAGAAAGGCATAATAAGGATTTTGGGAGGCCCAGGCCAATAAGAGCTCCCCCTGAGTCTAGAGATCCAAGCAAATTTTGTGCTTATCATAATGAGATCGGACACACCACCTCCGAATTTTGGGCATTAAAAGATGCCATAGAAGACCTCACCAGGAAGGGCAGGTTATAGAATTATGTGGTAAGGCCACCCAAACAGCAAGCCTAGCGAGTCATAGGTTAAGAGCCAGAACCTTCCATTAGAACCATATTCTAATCCTGTAACATTCTCATGAACTTTATTATGATTTTGAAATCTATGTATGAATTACCTAGTGGAACGTTGCTTGAAAAAAATTGCCTTACAATTAAACCTATCGAATTCATAGCCGATTGGCCGAGACACGGAAATGCTACCCAGCTAGCAACAAGTTACGAAAAACAAAACCTGTCTGAGGGTGAGACGACCTAGAGCCTACCTCATGTTCGAGGGTGAGATGGTCTTGAGCCTACCTCACATCTAAGGGTGAGACGGCCTAGAGCCTACCTTATGACAAAACAAAATAAAAACAAAACCTGTCCGCAGGTGAGACAGCCTAGAGCCTACCTCGCGTCCGAGGGTAAGATGGCCTAGAGCCTACCTCACAACAAAAACAAAACAAAATCGAGGGTGAGATAGCCTTAGAGCCTACCTTGCAACAAAAGCATAACCAAAAATGACACAAAGCCTAGCTCAATGACACACTCAAAACCAATAATTGGCTATAAGCTTGCCACATCACAAGGATGCTGAAATAAATTTGTTGCAGTTCTCATGCAACTAAGTATCTGTAGCTAGCATGTGGTCAGAAAATCATAACTCACATATGATCTTCTATCAGGTGTAGCTAACATATGACCCGACTATTGATCACCAAAGGCGATCAAGCAACAAGAGAATCAAAGAGTCAAGAACTAAAGGCACAGCTGATCAGTCAGAAAAATATTTCATTAATCATCAAAAATGTACCAACAACGGTGCATAAAGCATCCGATACAACATTCAAAAGCTTCACAAAAGAGCTCATACATAAAAAAGGCCCCATCCAACAAGGTAAAATTACATCATAAGAAGAAGAAATACAGAAAAGGCAAAAAGCCTGAAAGCCTAATACTACCATTCTCACAACAATGTGAAGAGTCAGCTATAGGGAGGCAAACTCCCACTAGTAGAAAGACCAGCAACTGCACTTCTACAGTCTTCCCATACCCGATTGGCGGTTCCTACTGGACCAGACCCCATGCAATTCAAAAAGGCACCTAGAGCCTGGCCAGCAATGCTGGATTCTATGCAAGGACCCAGGGGAAGTGATCTAAGATTTGCACAAGACTCCTCAGGAGACCACAAGATGAACACAGCCAGGAAGCCACGTGCAACAAGCTTTCCATGCCTCCAAACATTCTACAACAGACCACCCATGCCTCAAAAATCTTCATCGAAAGCCAAGTTACCAAAAACATAGGGGGCTCGATAGACTCCTCCATTGAACTCTTTTAAGAAAAAGAAAGAAGACCCTCAGGGTATAAAAAGACCAACTTTGTCCATCAAAAAATCTAGAAGATATCTGGTTGATCTTAATTTGACGGCCTAAAACAAGCTGCATTACCATGCCAATGACCAAAAATTATGAACAGAAGAAAACATGGTCTGAAGCAGAATGAAAAGATAGTAAAGAAACCTGAAATGACAATTCAGACAAATAAGGACTTTGACTACATACAAAGACTTAGAAAAATTTAAACTCCCAGTCTGCAAAGCGAACTGAGAGTTGGGGGGCTTATGTTATGGGCAAAAATTAGCTTTAAAGAATAAGTCAGCATGAGCCCAGTAGAAGCTAAGTTACCCAGCTCACTGAAGACACCCAGCGGGCACTACCTCACTCATCACTAGAAGGTGACATGACAAGGTCACTATAAGACCAGCTCGCTAAGCAGCCAGCCATCCTAGCAGCTTGAAACCATCGCCACAGCGACCCCGACCTGAAAGTCCCAATTTTGATAGATAAACATATCATTCAAACAAGGAAGGATTAAATGTTAGACACACATATCCCAGCTTGCAACTGACAAGTAGGGCCCACCTAGCAGAAAGCAGCCTGTAATAGCCAGATTACAGAAGTCTTACTATCTTTTACATTTATTTCTTAATGTAACAGAACTGTAATTTGTAATCATTATATGTAACCCTTCCTTCCTCTACAAATAGGTACTCATTGTTAGAAGAGGGGAAAGGGTCAGAAAACTTGTAAGCAAAAGCTCTATAAAAATCTCTTTTCATACTAATAAAAGCTTCATCGCGGACGTAGGGTCCGGTACCACCCCAATTTGGCTGAACCATGTTAAAGATTGTGCATGCCTTAATCTTTCTTCCTTTTCACCATCTCTGTTGTCTTTGCCAACTACATATCTTTCAAACCAAACAATAGCTTGGGGTTCAAGAACCACACACCTGTTGGCAGGAATTTGGCAGAACCAAATTTCACCATCAACAAATTATCATTGGTAATTAGCTATCCACCCTCTATCTTTTGGTTGAGAACACATTAAAGATATTCACCAATCTCTGTGGACATAACCTGACTCACTCTAGTTGCTAGCTTTGGGAGTTCAGTATTGTTTTTGCTAGTTTTGATAGTTGTCAAATATTGGCACCATTGCTAGGGATTGGTTGATTTTTTTTTTGTATGTTTTTTAATGTTTTATAGTATTAGGATATTAACTTTAGTATTAAGTTTTAATTTCACTCCTTTTCCTCATGTTTCTTCCCTAGTTTTCCCTATTTTTTCATTTTTCTAGCTAGATCAGGTGGCAAAAATTTTTATGGAATTAGAAGCACAAATTTGGTAGATCACAATTTTTAGGTCTTCTGATCAAGACTCCCAATTATGCTGTATAGTTATGAGCCCCCGCTTTTTGCTGAATTCCATCATTTTCTATGATTTTTGGATTTTTTAATTTTTTTAAATTATTTTTCTATTTTTTAATTTAATTTCCTCTTGATTTTTAATTATTTGTCAATCTTTTTTGTGCATGACTCAATCCTCTCATATTCCTAAGCTAATATATGATCTAGAGATTAAAAGAGCCTTGCACGAATTGAAAAGAGTGAGCAAGTACCAATCTGGCTTAGTTCAAGACCCTTCATTAACACTAGCTTCTATCCTTTTCTCTCCCAGCTTAGGTACTGAAGGAGATTTGTTTTTTTGCAAGTTCTTCACCACATTCTAGCATGAAAAATATGGCATTTCATTAAAGAACTTTGAATGAGCTGGTTACCCATAACCTTAACTAGTAGCCCTTATGCACCAATTACCCTGAAATTGAGGCTACATTTGAACTGAAGTCTAGCCTGATCCATTTGCTCCTATGTTTCATGGACTGGTTGGGGAAGATCCTCACAAGCATTTGAAGGAGTTCCATGTAGTCTGCTTAACTATGAAGCCCTAAATCATCTTATAGGAGTAAATTAAGCTTTAAGGATTCTTTTTCTCTTTAGCTAACTTAGCCAAGGATTGGCTTTACTATCTCCCTCCAAGCTGCATCAACATATGGCAGAATTGACCAGAATCTTCCTTGAGAGATACTTCCCTGCCTCTAGAGCTGCCAATATTAGAAAAGAATTTTGTAGCATTAGGCAACAATCTATAATGACCCTATATAAGTACTAAGAAAGATTCAAAAGGTTGTGTGCAAGCTGTCCCCATTATCAGATCAATGACCAACTTCTTATTTAGTAATTCTATAAAGGCCTTCTTCTAATGGACAGAAGTATGATTGATGCAACAAGTAGAGGAGCCTTAGTAGACAAGACCCTTGATGCTACAAAGATACAAATATCCAATATGGTTGCAAACTCACATCAATTTGGTAGTAGACTAGACTATACCATGAAGAGGGTAAATGAGGTGCACACATCCACCTTAGAGAGACAAATGATAAGCCTTACTAGCAGCTCATGGGACAAAAACAAGAGGCACTACTATATAGCATCTGTTCAGCTCTTGGACATAGCATTAATACATGTCCATCCTTTTTCCAGGAGGTTGATCCCTTCCAATAATTCTAGGCCATAGGGAGATTTCCTAAAAATAATAGAAGATTTCCAAACCAAACCTAATAGTTATATAACCCTTACTCTTACACATATGACCCTGGCTAAAGTGATCACCCAAACCTGATATATTGTAATCAAGCTGGATAGCAAACCTCCTATTAACAACCTTCATATCAGATGCAATAGCCAAGTGGGAACAAATCCATATAACAACAGAGCTAATGCTCAATTTCAAATTAGGATTTGACAAACTTAATGAAGAATATGGCACAACAGAACTTATAGTTTTGGCAAGAAATGAAAGGAGAAATTTAGTAGATTAAGTGGCGACATTACCACCCTTAATACTAAATGTAGATAGTAGAAATTAGGATAACAAACTCAAAAAATCAGGCTACAAATAGACTACCTTCCCAAACAATCATGAATCCTAAGGAAAATGCATGTGCCCTAATATTAAAGAGTGGCAAGGAAGTAGTGACCATACAACCAATTTCAAACCAAAAAGGTGTAGAGACTTTTGAACAAACAAGCAACTCCTAACCAATATATCCATCTCCACCCTTCCTAAGTAGATTGGCCAAGTAGAAACACAAGGACCAAGGCACAAGCATCCTTGAGACATTTACGAGAGTTGAAGTGAACATTCCCTTACTACATGTGATTAACCAGATTTTGGGGTATGCTAAGTTCCTAAAGGAGCTGTGTACCACCAAAAGAAAACTAAAAGGTAATGAAAGAATTAGAATAGGGGAAACTATTTTTGTTGTCGTTTAGAGAAAAATACCCCAAAAATGTGAGGATCCAAGTATCTTTACCATTCCAAGTGTTATTGGTAAAACTAAATTTAAACGTGCCATGCTAGATTTAAATGCATCCATTAATGTCATGCCACTTTCCATTTTTACATATCTAAATTTTGTACCATTAAAAGAAACTAGTGTCACAATTCAACTAGCAAATAGATTTAATGTTTACCCTAAGGGAGTGGTTGATGATGTTTTGGCTAGGGTGAGTTACTTCATTTTTCTAGTAGATTTTTATATTCTAAACATGGCTAATAATCCTTTAACTAGAAACTTATCCCCCATCATTTTAGGGATACCTTTACTAAAAATTACAAAAACTAAAATAGATATATATATATGCTGGCACATTAACTATGGAATTTGATAGTGACATTATGAAACTTAACATCTTTAATTTCATAAAATACCCTATTATTGATAATGATTGTACCCTGTTTGCACTTGATGTGTTTGAACCCTTAGTGTAAGATGTATTGGACTTGACTAGCCTTGCTAAATTAGAAGTAGAATTTGTAGAAT
>JANHAO010020799.1:0-12728 GCA_026873985.1 Saraca asoca | reverse complement strand
TGCATGTTAAAGGAATTCATCAATCTCAACTATCCAATTCACTTTTTAATCCACTCTTCTAGGGAATTTAGTGTCTCATTTCTTAAACATTTAAGTACTAAAAATTCACTTTATCATTTTAATTTGTTAGTCATTTTAGATAGTTCAACAAATCATTAATTGTTCCATTGAAATTTTACATTAAAGTTGCATGAAATTCAATCCCTATGGAAACGATACTCACTCACTCTATATTACACAATTGACTACGTGCACTTGCGTAATTTGAGTGACAAATTCATCATAAACAAAACTTACAGTCAAAACTCACTCAACAACCTTCTACACCATATATGCCACCAGTACCCTTCCCTAAAAGATTAGCTAAAGCTAGATTGGAAAAGCAATATGGCAAGTTTGGGACATTCTAGAGAAGCTGTATATCAATATCCCCTTCCTAGAAGCTATTTCACAAATCCCCTCTTATGCCAAGTTCTTAAAGGAGATTCTATCTAATAAGAGGAAGATTAAGGAACATGCCACTGTTGCCTTGACTGAAGAGCGTAGTGCAATCATCTAGAAAAAGTTACCTCCCAAACTCAAGGATCCTGGTACCTTTTCTATACCTTACTCTATTGGTGATATGCATATTGATTGTGCTCTTTGTGATCTGGAAGCAAGTGTAAGCCTCATGCCTCTTTCAATCTATAAGAAGCTCTAGATGAGTGATTTGAAGCCAACCACTCTCTTTATAATTGGCAAACCAATCTGCCAAATATCCTACAAGCATCTTAGAGGATGTGCCTCTAAAAGTTGGCAAGCTTTTTATACCTATTGACTTTTTGGCTTTAGACATAAAAGAGGATACTCGAATTCCCATCATTCTTGGAAGGCCTTTCCTTGCCACTACTGATGCCATTATTGAGACTTGGACCATTGACTGGAGGTCTTTCATCTCATTTCTTCTTGCATATTGTGAGAATGTCGATCAGAAGTTCTATGTTTCTTATCACGCTCATGATCAGACAAGTTGCAATCTATCTCTCGCTCGCTGTCTATTTCGTGCAAGCTCTCGCTTTGGTGTGAGCTTTCACTTTGGTGATCATCTTCCTTGTCCTCTTGATTTTAGTGGATTTTAGACCTTAGCTGTGAACTGGATGAGCGAAGTGAGTCGGTTCATTGATGTTTGACTATGGCTTGCTCTTTATGTTGAGGCCTTAACTGATGACGTCCGTTCTTAGGTGCAACCACTTCATCCCGCCTTGGTGCGCCTTGGGCCCGTGTTTGAGCCAATGCTTGGACCATATTGCCAGTTCCTTCATGGTATTCACCAGTGCTTCTTGGCACCAGCCAAGTGCCTCTTTGTGTTGTTACCTGGTTTGAGTCTCCTCAATTTTGTGGGTTATAGGTTGGTGTTGGACAAAGAAAGTTGCATCAGTGTTTGTACCCGCCGTGGGAGCAACTGGGCTCCGCTATTCAATTTAACCTTCGGGCCAGTGGGAACTCTTGCACTTCTAGTAGCTTTTCCTCTTACCATTGCCCCTGAAATAGCTTATCAGAGACTAAAAATGAAGAATATGTAGTAGGGGCCCTCATTCTGGCGTCAAAATGTTAACATCAAAATTTAGTCAACCAGTTGAGTTCAGTGTTGCCCCTTACTGCAAGCTAAATATGATAGAAAATAGTGAAAGAAGATAACAAAGGAGAAAAAGAAATAGCAATACCAGGAGTTTATCTTGGTTTAACTAAAGTCAGTTTGGCCTCTATGTCCATGTTGATTCTTTATTATGCACTGAAGAGATTATATTTTACAGAGTATGAATACAATAGCTGAGATTTCTCCAAGTGAATAGTGTTCACTCTTAGTTTCAGCAAAGTTTCTACATGTATCTCCATTCTCTTTTGTATATGGTGACCTCTTCTCTCTATTTATAGAAAGGGGCAGGGTTACAAGTATATTTTTATAAGTAACAAAATGATTATTTCCATCGTTCTAGGCATTTAATGCTTGGCATCAGATAATTAATGCTGGGCAAATCATTGTGGGATTTTCGAGGAGCTGATGTGTAGGTTTGGAGGCTGAGCTGTTCGCAGGAAATGTGTGCCTTGGGTTGCTGACTGTGCTTTGTACAAGTATTCATTGCTACTGGATGAGCTGGAAGTTGAGTGAGTTGATGGCTCTAGCTGGCCTCATAATCTGTGCCTAGTCATCAAAGGCTTCTTACTGAGGGGTTGAAAGTCCCCTCTGTGAGATACACTTTTTCGTTCGTGACATGGCGAGATGCCTCCAGCTCGTACCTAACAATTTCGTGTCCTTGCTCAACACCTCAAACTTTGACTTGGGCCTTCATCAGACTTAACTGGCCTCACATTAAACCTTGATTGGCCCAAAACATGCTTCCAATCACTAATGAATAAAGGTAAAAAAAATTTCGCTCAACACCTCAACAAGATTGCCATGCTTTGGGCCTTCGTTAGACTGAGAAAATCCCTATAACATCATAGCATTCAAATCATTTTTTAATCAAGGTAAATTCCTGACATTAATCATTTAGGTGCATTTTAAAAAATAAAAAATAGAATTTTATCTTGCATTTTGTTTCAAGTCACTAATGAATAAATTTATCAACTTAAACTATTCAAATATGTTAGCATAAAATGGAAATTTTTTACAGATTTTAAGCAAGAACATGACACTTGCAACCAGTCAAATTTCTAGTTATCTTTTTTTCTTAGATTTTGCAATACATTTTGTTAATGAGAAAAAATTTCCAAAAAAAAAATTTCTTGCTAAAAAAGGAATTGGAAAAGACAAGAAAAATGAAAAAAAGTGTCACAATTTTTTTTTTATTTTAAGATACAACACAAAAGTTTGAAGTAGAAGAAAAAAGACATCATATTCTAAACTTATTTTTTTAAAAATTGAGCAAATTAATCTTTTAATAGTAATTGAAATATCTTGTGTTTCTTGAGTAATTTTTTTAGATTTGAAAATTTTGTTGCTTAGTGAAATTTTCTAGTTAGATTTGGCAAATTAGTGAGTCCACTTTTCTCTCTATTTCTGATAGAATAGCAAGTGAATGCCACTAGGACATTTAAAAAATAATAATTTTATTTTCTTTTATATATAAAAGTTTGACATTGTATATTTTAGGAATTAATGAATACTTTTAGCCATAATATATTGTATAATCATTTTCTAGAAAATTGTTTTTATTTAATAAGTATTGTATGATGTCCAACACCTTCCCCATACACAATTCGACTCCTGACTCATCTTTTCTGGTAAAAGGCATGCTTTATCTTTTTTCTTGGTTTCTAATTTTTCCTTTAAAAAAATTAGTGGTAACTTTTATTTTAGATATCAAAATAGCCATTGTTCATGTTGCACATCCTCTGAGCATGCTGTGACAAGTGGTGCTATCACTAACTACTTAGAATTTTATAAGAAATGTGATGCTTCCATTATAAGCTGACAAATGTTTTGAATGGTTGCATAAGCTTAACTAGTATTGACACAAACTAAATTATGAGTACTTGCATTATGGAACTCCCAAGTAAAAGAATAAACAAGCAGAGCAGAGTTGAATATTTGCTTGTTTGAGTTTGAGCTTGGCTTTAATACGTGAGCTCAACTTCATCGGACCTGAAAAAATCAAACTCAAGCTCAAACTTAAATTGTTCATGAGTTTCAATGAACTTATATGAAGTACTTGCTACTTAGTCTAAATTTATAGTGGATTCTAAATATTCAAGTTTGAGTTCTAACTCAGATTACTTACAAGTCTAAATGAGCTCAAATGATCTTAATCAAGTTTATTGCATATTATACAATGCCAAACACCATAACATTGTATATAATATCATTATATTATACAAAACATATGTATTATATTATTTATAAATAATATAAAATTTATGTTTGATATTGTTGACAACATATTTGGTCAGGTAGTAAAGTTTAGTAAATCCCTAAACTGTAATCTGGTGAGTGCAAAAGAGAGAGGGAGAGAGACAGAGAGACAGAGAGGAAGAATAGGGAGGACACCAAGAGTTTTTATGGTTCAGCTAAAGTCAATCGACCACTACAACCACGATTATTGTATTTCTCAGTCTTTTGCTAGGTGTTTGTATGAGTTTGTAGTATGATCCTCTTTTATATTTTTCAGAATATTTGTTTCTCTTTTTCCCAATCAGTCTTCTCTTGTACAATGATCTTAACCCCTATTTTTAGTTGCTAGGGTGTTACAAATTGAATGAAAATACATAATAAATTAATTGCAAGTTGATTCCTTCCAGTTAGTCCCACCTTAGGTTTAACAACATCGAGTTAATGGCTAGGAAGGTGTGTTTCATGCTACAGACTAGACTTTGCCCTTAATGACCTAAGGTTGCTGTTGATTTTTACTGACTAGTGACTTGAATCCACATATTGGCAAGCTTGTGCCTTGCTCTAGTGACCTTGATGCTAGTTTAAGCTAGTTCCTTATCAGCTGGACTTATTTATTGGGCTCGTCTGTTAGGCTTTTGCCAGCCTATTTGCATGGTCTTAAAAATGCCCACAACATTAGCCCTCCAGTTCTAAGTGTGTTCTGCAGACTGGGAGTTGAAGTTTGTTGGCAAAGGCCTATAATTTTATTCCATAGTATCATCATTCAAACATCTATCTTACTATCTTGTTTGTGTAAAGCCATTCATTTAATGCACGTTCTTTCATAGCCGTTAGCATGGCAATCTTGTCATTTGTTGGACCGTTAGATCGAGAGCTGTTGATCAATCTCTAGTTGCATTGATGAGACCAGACAGGCCATATAAGGCATGAAAGACCCTTTCTCTTATTTCTTAGAATGATTTGATAAGTGCATTGGTCGAGCCCTCCATATTCTTAATGGTCTGGATGGGATACTTTAAGGCGTCTTTGTCTTGTTGTATAGGAAGTTCCTATGGATAATTCCTTTTTCAGGATTCTGGGAAGTTTTGTATAGATTTATTTCCTCATGGTGATGTTTATGAATTCAATTCTTTGTTCTTTTGCTTCCTTGGAGGGAGAATAAGAAGCTTAAGAGTAACCTAGCCATTGACCAAGCAATGGAAGGCTTACTTATAGATTTTTTTGGTTAAATGAAGCCCAAATCCTAAGAGTTAGCCTTCTTTTGGAGCCATAATAGTTGTAAGTTTATTTTGATCTATACTTTTGAACCTTTATGTGTAAATTTACCTCATTGAGCGAGGTTTTTAATGAATTTTTCATACTTTTTTACTTTTCCAAGCTTGCCAAGCTGGATGTTTTGCAAATAATAACATGTTGGTTGACATGAATGAGTTCCTATAAATCATAGCTTAACAATCATTAGATAAATGAACGCTTGGTAGGTCAATTGATCTCAATTAATAAATCATGATTTTCTCATTGTCAAGATGGATGTCCAAGTAAATTGTATGAAAGTTGCACCTTAGCTAGCATGAATATGAGTGCCCAGGTAGGTTGTATGAGAGTTGTACCTTAACTAGCACAAGTTGAGTGCCTAGGTTGGTCACATGAGAGTTATGCCTCGATTATCACAAGTTAAGTGCCTAAGTAGGTCACATGGGAGCTATGCATCAAATAGCAATCTTGTTGCCCGGTAGATCACACTACAGTAATTGTGTTGCTCAGTAGGTTGCGCTATAGCAATCATGTTGCCTACTAGGTCATGCTACAACAATCTTGTTGCTCAGTAGATCACACTACAACAATCTTATTGCTTAATAGGTCACGCTATAACAATTATGTTGCTCAATAGGTCATGCTACAACAATCTTGTTATTTAGTAGGTTGCATGAATGCGGTGCCAAACAGTAGTCACATGAAGCTAGCTATGAGTGGGGCATCCAGATGCTTTAGCTAATAATGAATTTAAGCACTGGGGTGCCTTAACTGGCAATGAATTTGAGCACCGATGTGCCTCAGCTAGCACATTATAGCTCTTCTATTCTTGAGCTCTGCTTACGTCCTGTATAATACTTTACTAAAAATTTATTCAAAAGTCAGTAAACAAAGATAAAAATTTAAGGAAATAATATTATAGGGTGAGCTTGAAATTTATTAACAATATGGCATAAATGTTTACCATTTCGAGCTTGTGGAAGGTCGCTCATTTTTGGCCTTCTTTGTGGCTTGATTGTCTAAGCTTTGTTTCTAGGTCTTTTTGCCATTTTTGCCATTGTTCCTCTTTTTGTTTTGATCGAAGCTACTTGCTTCGACCTTCTGATTGGACTTTTGAAGGCCAAAGGTTTCTTCTCACCTAATTTCTTTAGTAGCTCATTCATAGAATTCACCTATGTCCATCACTGGAGACTTGTATATGCTCTTATACAGCTCACCATCCTTGCAAAGTCCTATTGAGATTGCTATCAAGATGTTCTCATCTAAAGGATTCTCTATGTTATTGACTTCACACTTGAATTTGGTGATGTAATCTTTCAATGATTCATTCTTCCACTTAAAGACTATTGTGAGGTGGCAGAATGGTGAGGGCTGCCTTCTCAATACTGAGTACTGGTTAATAAATCTCCTTTGGCACTCTTCACAACTGAGCTGGGAGATACCTGAACCATGCTCAAGGTAGGTCTTCGAGAGTGATTAGGAAGACACAACACTTGACCAGAGGGTTAGCCATCTAAAGATTCATTTGTACATTGAATACATCCAAGTGGTTGTATGGATCACTATCCCTATTATACTATAGGATTATGAGGACTTTAAATTTACAAGGGAGAGGCTTCATCTTGATTTCTTTTGTGAATGGTGTCCTCTCCTCAGAGCGATCTTGATGGTTCTGAGCTAGAGGGCATTTTTCTAATTGCTTCACCCTTTGAAGCAACTTTTCTATCATCAGATTTTGTGCCTTAGATCATTGGCTAGAAGATTGTTGGCTTATTTTACCTCTATGGTCCTAGGAGTAATGATCCGAAGTATGTCCCTAACTAGCCTAGTTCAAGCTTTCCACTCAATATGAACTTTCATGTTGCTAATTATCATTGTCTTTCTGAGCTCGATGAACCTATGATCTTGTGTGTGAGCTAGAAGGGTGAACTGAATTAGCATGCTAAAGGACTCCTTTCGGTGTAACAACTTTGACCTTCTTTCACATACCCAAGGTTTGAGCCTATGTTAGCACTTTAACCACCTCAGTCAATTCTTACACTATGTTGTCAAGTGCCTACTGACGTTGGTGCCATGTCTACATTTCATCAATTCCAATAGCAATAACAGCAAGTTGGTGATGGGCCATTGGAGGAAGGCCAATGGTGATTCCTGCAGTGGGGATGGCAGATGTGCCTACTGCAGGGAGGATTGGTTCTTGCTGCTATTGTATGTGGCCTTTCGGCTGGTCAATTGGAGTGTTTAAACCTCTGGTGGTTCTTCATCTAGCCATTACAGTTGAATGGAGAATCAACTAGAAAATATTATAGGGCCCTCCTTCTAGTGCCAAAATATTGACGGCAAAATCTGATCAACTAGTAAAGTTCAGTAAAAGCCCAAACTGCAATTCAATGAGTGTGAAAGAGAAAGAGGGAGATATAGAGAAAGGAAGAACAGGGAGGACACTAGGAGTTTTAATGTGGGTAAGCTAAAGTCAATAGACCCTTACATCCACAGTTATTATATTTCTTAGTCTTTTGCTAAGTATTTGTATGAGTTTGTAGCATGATCCTCTATTATATTTTTCAGAGTATCTGTTTCTCTTTTTTGTAGTCAGTCTTCTCTTGTATAATGATCCTAACCCCTATTTATAGTTGTTGGGGTGTTACAAATTGAATGAAAATAAATAATAAATTAATTGCAAGTTGATTCTTGCTAGTTGATATCTGCATGTTGATACTTGTAAGTTGGTCCCGCCTTGAGTTTAACCATAATGAGTTGATAGCTAGGAAGGCGTCTTTCATGCTATGGACTAGACTTTATCCTTAATGACTTGAGGTTTTTACTGATCCATACTGACTAGTGACCTAAATCTGTACTGGTGAGCTCAAGCCTTACTCCAGTGACCACGATGCTAGTTTAAGTTAGGTCTTTATCTGCAAGACTTGTCTATTGTGCTTATCTATTGGGCTTTTGCTAGCCCATTTGAATGATCCAAAAAATACCCATAACAGATATTATTTATATCTAATATAAAATATTAAAAATCTATTTTTATTGTTAGGCTCATTTAGGCTTACCAATAATTCGAGCCGTGTACTATGATGCTGAAGCTTGACTTCTTTAGGCTTGATTCATTTAAAATCAAATTTGATTCAAGATTTTTATGAATGAATCTCACGTTGCTTATGGGTAGCTCAACTTGTTTGCACCCTTACTTCCAAGAGATACTAAAGTAGTAAGTTAGAGAATCTATTAGAGTTATGTCCTATAAGTCAATTACATATGATGTAGTAGGACACTTCTTATAACTTTTTTCTTTCCATCAATTATTGATAAAATAGAACTTCTTTTTCTTTATTAATCACCTAATTATTATTTCTATTTGACAAAGTCTTAAAATTAAGATGGCTCATGAAATATGGTCGTGCATAAATATGACAACCATGAAACATGTTCTTAACAAGCCCAGATCTTAAAATGCTTCTAGCCATAGAGTTACTAGGAATGGATACTAATGACTTAGATAGAGTAGTACATATGATACATGCTTGATTGGGAGGAAGTTTTATTTCATAGGTGTCGGTGTGGTGAAACTAGTTCATACATGTAGGTGCTCATTAATTAACCAAATTCACTAAGTTGACCCATTTAAAAATTCCTATATGGATAAGTTGAAGTGGAATTCTTTTGTTGCAATGGTGCAAAGTTAAATTATATCTAATTAAACGTTATATAATAAAAGTCAAATTTTTGTAAGACAAATTTTTTATTTTTATGTTAAGAAGCATATTTGAATAAATGTAAGGAGTGAAATTGCTCTTTAATGATATTTGAAAAGTTATGTGTGGGCTCATTGGATTTCCTTAAAGCTTATTATGCTTTTCTTTACAAAATTTTTAGTTTTATGAATTCACATATTATAAAGAACACCGGAGATTGAAGACGCAAAGCTTAGAAAAATGTTTTGGCAATTAAAAAGGTCTCACATTTGCATTAGTGTCTTGAATGAGTCTAATAGTGTACATTATGTTGTTCTGTTACTAATTGTATATGTGTGAACTTATAATGTTGAAATATAAGTTGTATTGAGGGCATGTGACCCTAGCAAAGATAAAAAAAAATAGAGGGAACTTTGCAAAAATGTCTATAGAAAATCTTTTGAAGAGTTTATAAATATGAATTCTTGATAAAAAAAAAAACTTGAGTAATTGTGTTTTCAAGCCTTCTTGTGTAATTAAAGTCCATTATGTTTTATTTTACTTAGTCAAGTTCATGTGTCGTGTAAAAGCTTATAGAAAGATGCCACTACGTGTCTTTTTATGCCAATCACATTCCCGAGTTAGGGCATGACACAAAGTCATCTAGGGGGCCATAGCAGTAGACTTAAAGCCTCACCCTATCTAGCAGCATCCTTCTGCCCTTCCATGAGGGTTAGGATTGTAAATGATAGGGTGTGGATTCACCCAAAAAGTAATTCATAACTATCTTCTTTTATCTTATTATTTTATGGTTTTATTTGATCATATTTACCAACTTAATCATTGATATATATGTTTATCTTTGTGCTTTGTTATCTAGATTGGAATCCTGATTACTTCGAGGCCCTAAAACCTAATTAGGGACCTCACCAAGTGTATACAGGTACAACTGGATGAGTTGTCCATTACATACACTAATTTGTCTACTACATTGTGAGGCCATTTGTCCACTTCTTGGTCAGTGAGTATTTTACCTAAATGTTTTACTAATATTTATAAGTATTTTAGAAAGTTTATCACATAATTATAGCTTGTTTGCCATGAATGTAGTCTATCTGCAAGTGGAAGCCTAAGGCGGATCATTTAATAAAAATGAATTATAAGCACAAGGCCAATTGCAACTATAATGGTATGATGGATTCTCTATTCTTATAAGATTTTCTTTCTTTGTAACCCTTTCATTTTTTTTTAAAAATATCTTCTCTTTCTATAAAAATATGAAGGTATGATGGATCATATTAGAAAGCAATTGCCTAAGAAGCTTTATTGGATAGAGAATATGATATTCAAGGGTCTCCCAGACTAGTGGAACAAGGATGACTTAGAGATGAAGTAGGAAATCAACAAAAACAAATCACATATTCATCGTCAGTAATTCAGTGCACACTGGGGGTTGACCGTTATGTCTGGGCATAAGAGAAAGTTGCTAAGTAAGAAATTAATTTTATGCATTAAGTTATGTCATTTGGTTGAAGTAGCACAAATGTTTGTTGGTGTCATTGATGCAGACAGAGTTGCTGGGTTGTCCTTCCACTAGTGGTGAGCTCTTTTTGGTCCACCCACCTGATCAAGGGGACAACGAAGTTTGTTAATGAGCTACCCTAAGCAATGTAAGTCATTATACATTCATTTTAGTTTATACATTATTATTTCATTATTCTTGCAATAAAATAACACATTAACTTTGATGTAGGCTAACTATGACCTACTTATAGCAGTCCTTGAGAGCTGTAGGTGAGGATCTGAGCAATAATCCCTAGCTAGAAGAGATGGCCATCAGGTTAAAGGCAACTGGGGCCAAGATGGACTCTCAACAGCACCAAATCGAGTAACATACTTATATGCTATAGGAGTTATTCATTAGGGTGGGAATCTCAAACATACTTCCTTTTGTAATTAGCACGCAGTGACTGCCCCTTCCTAAGGAGCCTCATAATGAGGAGTAGATGGATGACATTGATAATGTCGATGATGCAAATTAACCATCCCACTAAACCCCATCTCTTTTTTTTTTCATGATTACCATACAAAGATTTTGTTATATTGGTTTTTTAGGCATTTTTCATTTAGTGGATTGACGTTATTTCACATTTGATTAGTTGTTACATCAATTTGATTCATATTAATTGAATTTATTCATATCATTTTATGGTGTATGAAATATTCTTACTGTCAAATGTTTTATAGTTGATAAATTTTTGAATTAGCTTATTCCCAAGTCAAATGGAATAAAATGGATTGGCATAAAAGGAAACAAAATAGGCCTATAATACTGCAATTAGTGATGGAAGTGCCATTAATTATGTAGCAAGTGATAGACTTAGCGATGGATGTGCCATTAATTATGTAGTTGGTGATGGACTTATTGACATTTGCATTATATTCCATATTTAGTGATGGATTTATCGATAGATTGCATAATTATACTTCTCATTTAATGGCAGATTTAGCGATAGAAAACTATATTCCTATTTTAAATCGAATATTAGTGAGAAAATGAATCTATCATTATAAATATATGGTCATTTTCAAATTATAAATTTCCTCAGTCAAATTCTAAGTTTAATGATAGAATTAGTGATGAAATTTAGTAATGGATTTTGTGATAGAAAACTATATTCCTATTTTAAATTAAATCTTGGTGACAGAAATAATCTATCATTATAAACAAATGGCCATTTTCAAATTATAAATTTCTTCAGTCAAATTCAAAGTTTAATGATAGAATTAACAACAAAATTTAGTAATTGATTCTTGAATTCCATCACTAATATTTTACCAATGCTAACTTTACTTATTAAATGCTATCTATTACTAATTCTATCTTTAGTGATGAAATTTCTCATTTTTAGCAAAAGGATTCTTTCCATTGATACAAGTGGAAATTCTTGTAGTGATTGTTTGCCATCGATAGTCAATGGTATGCTATAAGTCCTACACAATTGTAGGTCACATGTTTTATTGCTTATGTTTCTACAATCTAACCAAGGAGAAAATGGGCCACAAAAACATATGAATATGCTATATTATAGGATCATAAAGATAATAAAGGACAAACCTTTCTTAGGACAATCCCATGAAAAATAACCCTCTTTTTGTTCATAATTAAAGCATTTTAGCTTTTGATTTTTACTTTAGAACATGCTTACCCCATATGACGCTTGGATGCTTATCCAATTCAAGGTCCTAAAGTATTACTTTTTACTTTTTGCAACGTTGAGGCTTGTATCTTTTTTGTTGTACAACTTATGCCACCAATAAAACACTATGTTATGAAAGAAAATTAATCTCAATAATCCTAAAATAGGTTGAGATAAAGGGATCTAATTAGGGTTAGAATCATTTATACGATTATAATTAGTTGCTTATAGCTTTTTAATTATGGAAAAAATTACCTAAAGATAACTAGCCATAAAATCTATTGAATTCATCATACATTGAACCATAAGGCCAATGCAGAAAGTCCATTGATAGATGCTCTACCATATTTTTATCTTAATTGATTACATATCTATTTAGAAATTTTGAGTAGTTCTTTGAACTTCCTAATGACAATAATGTGCAAATAGCTTTACATATAAAACACATAGTTTTATCCCTCTTGGGCCAAGCATTACAAGCTGTTGGCCATGGCTATGCTAGGTCGTATTCCAAACTTTAAGTTAAGACATATCACTAGTCAATTGATAGAATAATTATCACTCATTCAAAAAGTATTAAACAATCTTATTATCACATCCCAAAATTCAAGGGTGTGATTGACAGAAATCACTCTATGGTAATTTATGAACCCATAAGCAATCCTTTACTGAAATTTTTTTTCATAAATTTGAAAACATGAAAATAATGTAGAAATAATATTT
>JANHAO010020798.1:0-12719 GCA_026873985.1 Saraca asoca | reverse complement strand
GGTCTTAGATTGGTTATCATTTAGATCTATTATAGACTTTTTATGTACCTTCAATTTCTAGGAACCTTATTTCTCTTTCAAAATTGGATGTTTCTGGTTTTGTTTTAAATTTTGGATATGATTGTTTTAGTCTATATAAGAATTCTAGACTTATTGGTTTTGATGTTCTCACTTATGGTTTATTTAAATTAAAATTTGATGATAAATTTGCTGAATCCTTGCTTACAGTGCATCAAAATATTCAGCTTACTTGTGGAATAAGCCTTTAGGTTACATATCCAAAGAAAGACTAGAAATATTGGTAAAGAATTAGATTTTACAGAATTTAGATTTTACTAATTTTGATTTATGTCTAGATTGCATTAAGGGAAAGCAAACTAGGCATAGCAAGAAAGGAGCCACAAGAAGCACTCAGCTTCTTGAAATTATACACACTGATGTGTGTGGATCTTTTGATACTCCATCTTTTGGTGGAGAAAAGTATTTTATCACCTTTATCGACAATTTTTCATGTTATGGATGTTTATTTGCTTAAAGAAAAATCTCAAGTAGTAAATGCTTTTGAAGTATACATAAATGAGGTTGAAAGTCAATTAGACAAGAAAGTGAAAATTTTAAAGTCTAATAGAAGGGTGAATACTATGGGAAATATGATGAAACAGGACAATGTCTAGGTGCATTTGCAAAACTTCTCAAAAGACATGACATGTGTTCACAGTATATTATGCCATACACACCTTAACAAAATGGTGTGACAGAAAAGCATAATCACACATTAATGGATATGGTTAGGAGTATGATGAACAATTCATCATTACCTAAATCATTGTGGATGTATGCATTAAAAACAACAGTGTATTTGCTAAATAGGGTTCCTCGTAAGGTAGTTTCAAAAACTCCTTTTGAGTTGTGGACAAATAGGAAACCCAATTTAAGACACCTACATGTTTGGGGTTATCTAGCAGAAGCAAGAGTTTGTAATCCATACAAAAGAAAGTTAGATTCTCGAACAGTTAGTGGTTACTTTATTGGTTACTCAGAGAAATCTAAAGGGTACATATTTTATTATCTTAATCATAATCCAAGAATAGTAGAAACTGGTAATGCAAAATTTCTTGAAAATGGTGAAGTCAGTGGGAGTAAGGAATAACAAAATGTGGACATAAAGGAAGTCAAGGTAAATATTCCTTTATCTGTGAATGTTCCTTCATCCATTGTAGTTCCAAAAGTTATACCAGTTGTTAAAGAACATCATAACAACAATGAACAACATTTGAATGATGAAACACCCCTTGAAGAGACTAACTCACAAAGATCTGATGTAAATGAGTTACAAGAAATACCTTTTAGAAGATCTCAAAGAATAAGGAAATTAGCTATTCCAAGTGATTATGAGACTTATTTGCAAGAAACAAATCGTGATATTAGAATTAATAAAGATCTAGTTTCATTTTCATAGGCCATAATAATTAATGAGTCAGAGAAATGGATTGATGCAATGAAAAAAGAGTTAAAATCCATTTATGAAAATGATGTTTGGGATATCGTTGAATTTCCACAAGGTTCCAAATGAGGTAGGTGTAAAATGGTTTTTTAAGACCAAGCATGACTTGAATGACAATATTGAATGATATAAAGGTAGACTCGTTGCTAAAGGATACATTGAAAAGGATGGCATTGATTACAAAGAGATATTTTCACCTGTCTCAAAGAAAGACTCATTATGTATTATTATGGCACTGGTGGCTCATTATGATTTAGAGTTACATTAGATGGATGTGAAAACAACCTTTCTGAATAGAAATCTTGAAGAGGAAGATTATATGGAGGATAAGTTTTGATGCTTAAGGTAATAATGCATCATACTTTCGTTTAAGTATTAGTCTTACCCAATTTTTAGGTTAAAGAGGAGAATGTTAAATAGTTACCATTTGGTAACTTAATAAGTGGCTTGAAATTAAAAGGTTTTAGCTAACAAGTTGCTTCCTACAGAGGAAAGTTATTAATAAAATAACTCTCATCCATCCATTGTATTTTAATAACTGATGGGAGACTTTTGATGCATGTATAGAAGACTCTTGATGCATGAAGCTCTTTTATCTAAATGCATCCAATAGGAGACTCTTGGTACATGTGTAGGAAACTCTTGATGCGTGAAGCTTTTGTATCTAGATGCATGAATTTTAAAAATAAAATGGATATACATAATCAATGAATTTGAACTCTTATGAAAACTTAAAAGATTCATAAACTTAGACAATAAGAAGGTTCTAATAATAAATGATTATTAACTTAGACAAATGATGCTTGATGGATGCATCGGATTAAAAGAGAAGTTACACATATATATTGTCATGGTCCAATCCATGGAACATAACTGGCGTATAAGGTCACCATCAGGAAACCCCTTACAAGCCTTATAATGCAAATAATACACCAACGACTCACTATTCTATCAATCCACAATGAAATATTTATATATTAAATTCTAATAGAAATCCAACAGTCTCTTTTGTTTTTCGGACACCTGGCTTCAAGGCTTAAATAATAACAATTGGGCTATACACGCCTTTTACAACTTGTATAACAACTATTAAAATATAGTGCCTCAGACTATACAATCTATATCCTACTAGGCATCCAAAAATCATGCATAATACATGCATATACAATCCTATCAACTGCCATTGATTTTTCACCATTTATATACCTTTATTCTCCACATAAATAATCCATTCAATCAAAGAGCAGATTCCATATTAGTGTAAGGTGGAGGTGCTATAGGAGAATCCTAAGGCTTTGAAAAATATGGAAAAGAAAAGGATGAGTTTTATAGAAACTCAGTGAGTAAACAATCTCATAATCACCCATAAAACCCGATTTAAAAATCATGCTTGAAAGTATATATATATATATATATATAAAGCCGTGAAGATATGCTTATGCGCTCTACAATCATGATCTCAATATACATTTGAAAACTATAATTCAACATGAAAATCAAGTATTTGAAGACATGATATTCAACAATAATAAGTTTCACAATATGTTACCATGAAAATACACTCATTATTACGTAATATGAAAGAAAGTCAATAAAGATTTCTAAAAGTTATCAATACTTAATTTAGTAAGATATACGACTGCAATCCCAAAGGGCAACTCCTAGAGGGAACCACCAAAATATAGTCATGATGTATCCAACACATATGTCATATTCTCCTACTATCATCCCTGTTTGACTACATTTATCCCTCCATTACATATTCACAAGTGCACTCATAGGTTCCCAATGAATTCTCCAGTGGATCTAGTATCTCAAATCAATTAATTTAACATATTAGGTAGTATGAATCTCAAAACAACATTTTTATATCAAAATACATAAAAATCCTTGTTCGGCTAAGTAATGTTTATCAAACATACATCAACGTACCAAAGCATTTTTATATCCATTTATCACATGGAAAAATATAGAATTTCTAATTCTAATAACATAAGGTAAGATGAAAATGCATAATTTTTATCATGGCAAACCATTTCATAAACACCAATAACATGTAAATATACTTTAGAAACCACTTTAATGTATAGGAAACTCCCACAATTTAAAAAGGTTAATAATATTCCACATAATGAAATTATTTCATGTTTACAAATGGGACTTTCAATTGAGTAGGATTGTCAACTCACCTTAGAAAAATCCTTAGAAAGTTAAGTCAGCTAAAGCTCCAAAATTTGCCGTTAGTGTGCTGACTCATCAAAGGAAATTTATCTGGAGCTAATGAATAGCAATATCTCAATATACCTCAACTTTGAGGGTTAGGGTTTTAGGTAAACCATCTTGAAAACTTAATATAGATAAGCTATAAAATAAATCTTTTATTTTAGGATTACTCACTACCCTTCAAAGTGTCGGTGGGAAACTTGGCACCTGTTGATTCGCCGTCAGTGGGCTAGATCCGATCACTGGCCGAAGCTTGTCAGTGAGAGGAGGAAAAGGACATCACCAAGCTGAAGCTGAGCTGGTCCAATGCAGGAATGATGTCAGAGAGCTGGAAGGATGGAAGATTGGTACCGAAGCTTGCCAGATGAAGGAAGACCGATGGAGTAGAGGTCACTAGCGAAAGAAGGAAGAAGACACAGTAGGGCTTCAGGCTGAACATGCAAATGCCAGAGAGGATGCCAGAGGAGAAGAGAAGGTGATCGACAATAGGAGGCTGGCTAGATGACATCCAACGTAGAAGATCACTGGAGAGTAGAGGGAGAAGGAAACTTCGGGAATGCATTGGAGGAAAAGGCTGGTTGAAGGAAATATATACATAAAACAAAATGGGAAAATTTGCATTTTGCCATTGACTTTCCATCGACTTCAATAAAGCCTTTATGAAAAATAAGAAATTACGTTATGGCCTCAACAAAAAATTTAGGATTTTCATTTTCTTTTCTCGGTAACTCTTTTTTTTTAGGTATTACAAACTATCCCCCCCCAACAAAGGAATTCGTCCCTAAATTCTAGGAGCATAGTCATAAGGCGTAAGGGTCCATACCAAGATATCACTCAAATAATTGGGGGTATCTATACAACATGAGGAACTTGGGCTCTTAGGTTATTTCCTTTTTTTTCCATGATTCTCCTACAAAAACAAGTATTACCCTAATAGGATTCTTTTCATCACTACTGCTCTTCAAAGCAAGATTGACACACTCAAGTTTTTGATTTTCAAGTTCCTTATTAGTGTTTGTAACATTGCCCCTTGCCCAGTGTACATTATGACATCTAAATTGCCCCCAAATCATCAGCATAGCCCCTTGATGAAACAATACTAGTTACCAGGATCTTTTCATTGTGCTTCATGTAATTCGTGCCACCTTAGATTCAACAATGAAGACTAATTATGATAAGCTCCATCTTATACTGAAAGTCATCACCAACTTCAACTTTAGGGACAAGTTTCAATATCTGCTTGCTTGTATTAACATATTTTCCTTTCTCTGTAAGAATCTTTGTTGCTTGTAAATTAACCCTTTTTATGGCTATTCACTCCATCTTTTAACTTGACTTCTACTTCCCACAAATAGCTTGAAACAAACGGTGTATCTCTCTCACTTTATTCTGAATCACATTCGACTCATTATCATGACTCCCAAAACTACCATGATAACAAGAGGAACATTTACCTTGCAATCAAGTGTTATTAGAACTAGTTGAAATTCTTCAATATTTCCATCAAAGTTTTTTAAGAGTGGTTTTTTTTCCCAAATTACTAGCTGACCAATTTTTTCAAAAGCAGCACTTCCTTTCCAGAACAATTTAGTGGGTTTTGTTTAGTTGATCTGACATATCTGACCTGTTTGCTTCCGATTTGAATGCTTCAACTTGGATATAGTTATTATTCACCACTAGGTAATAAGGTAATTCAGTACAGGTAACAATAGTAGCAGAAATGTTGCTAACCTTAACAACATCATCCAAACACAATGGAGTGTTTAACTAGTAGAATATTCTGAAATTTCAATAAACTAATCTACAACAAAGAGACCTATTGGAAGATCTTACACCACTAGAAATTTCAATTACTTGAACTTGAAGAATTCCACACAGAAGAATATGGATAAGTATTACTGATGATAAAAACAAGTGATGGTGTATAGATGTGCAAGTGTAATAAATATATATGTACTGATGGAGATAGAAGAAGTGAGGAAGAGAATACAGTTTTATTGGTTTCAAGAAGAAGGTGAGAGAGCAAAAGAAGGTTCTAGTTTTAGATAAACTTTTACTAGACCTCTAAGGACATTCTAATTCAGACATCAAACTGAACATTACTACCTTGTTTGATACAATATCCATCACATTGGAATTTCTTTTCCACTCAAGCTAGTAACCATATACTTCTAAAGGCTTCGTCCAAGGACTTTCAACTTCTAGGTAGACTACTATCTCTGTCACTGACATCTCTAACACTGTACAACATCATGGTTACGTATTATAACTAGTGCTTATGAATTTCTTTCAATTTGGTGATGATTATGTTCATCAGGAATTTTAATACATTTTTTTTGTATAGAGATTTAGATATACTAACTTACTGTTTAATCTATCACAAATCTCCTTTTCAATATCAATTGCATCAGCAACAGCTAATTCTGCATTTGCAGTTCCATATATGTGTCTATCTCATTGCTATAGGAATTTTATTGTGGCAACTCAATGCCAAAATCGGGCTTATATTTGCTGGCAATTGAGCAAGTAAAGGAGAATCTTTTTTAAGGATAAAATTATCTTAATTTTCATTTTCTGTTTTCATGCTCACAGCAACTATTTTTCGGGTGAAAACCTTTACTCCCATTTTCTCTTGTTAGTCCCTATAGGACTTGACTTAATCCTTAACTCCTTTGAGTTAACCTTGAAACCACTAGATCTAAAAATTGATTTTCCTTTAGAGTGGCTATGTACATATACCTTATTGGAAGTTGGACTATGGCCAATTGAGTCATGTACAATCTTCTTATTTATTTTATTTTTAGATTTAAGAACTAAAGCCTTTGAGGAAACATTTATTCCTATTGCTTTAATATTACTATTATCAAGGCATAGATTTGTTCCCTTTCTTGATAGGATAAGTTTTATCAAGCTCTGAGTTAGCAATAATATTTAGTGCTGAGAGAGGCTTGACATCATGAAATTTTACTCTACTGTAATGTCATCACCATTGTTTCCTTCATTTTTGGTATCAGGCAGCGCCTCCAGATCAGTTTGAACTTCTGTTATGTCCCTATGTGTTTGGGAATCAAAGTGTCAATGGTATCCTGTTCAACTTCATCTAAGGTTTCATTTGCAGGGGAATCTGATGTTCCCTTAGTTTCACCCATTTGAGTGTTGCACTTAGATTTCTCAACCTTGGTAGCATCAGTGTTCTCTTTTTCACTTCCACCATTATTCTTAGTCTTATTTGTTTCATCTATTTCACTTTTATCGTTAAACTTCTCATCCTTAGAAGCATCAACCTTTTCCTTTATTTCTTGGGGAAATCTTTGTGGAGCTTGTTTTTCTTCTTAGGCATCCTATTTAAGGACATAGTCTTCTCATTGTGCTTGTACTATGACTTGTTGAGGTTTTCATTTGTCATATCAATCTCATTAGCTAGGCTTGCCATAATACTATTTCTACTTGCAAATGCCTCTTGAACAACATCTGAAATTGTTCTCCAAAACAGAAAATAGAAACTATTACAAAGGAAAGAGATACCACTTATCTAAGGCTAAACAATTACTATCTTTGGTAAACTTGAAAATATCTAAACCTACAAAAGGCGAACTATCAAGATTGATTAAACAGATGTCAGTAGAGTCCTATAAAAAATATTTTATATTATACTAAATCACTTGAATATGCATGTGACTTGTCTTGCTGTTAATGCATTCTTTAACTGATGTATCATTAGATGCAATGAAAATAGGGTGAGAAAAGATGGAGGTAAATAAGACATCAAGAACTGCCTTAAAGTAATAAAGAAAATGATAATAGAAATAGTTGATTTGGAACTATAGTACACTTTTCCCAGCAAGCATGTTTCTCTTGCAATCATAAGACATCTACATTGTATGCTACTACTTTGATGATGTCTGATTTTAGTAATTTGAAATATAACTTTGTATGTGGAATGGAAGTTGGAAGTAGTAACGCTGCTAGCTAAAAGGAATAAAGGATGTTGTAGTTCAAAATTATTCCTATGTTGACAGAGACTATAATCTCTTCTCCAAGCTCTAATTAGGTACAAAGTATGCAAAGGTTTCAATTCAACACTTGAACTAGTTAATGACATTTTATGGATGAAAAGCATAAACTCTTATAGATTGATAAATTCCTAACCAAACAACTCTCTTAATTTAGCACTATAGAAAAAGATGAAATATGGTTTCATTTGCTTACTTACAGAATGGACAATTGATAGGAACTTAAAGATTTCCAACAATTACGATAAATCTCACAAGAAAACTTTGATGACAATTTTCAAAGGAAAATCAATAACTCTGAGGCAAGGGTCACTTCCACAGGGCCCTCCAAGGAAATTGGATTTATTGGTGTTACTCAATATGCTATCTTATCAACATCCAATAACCTACTCTGACAACATAAGAACCTTGGACTGATCCTATCCAAGTGAACTAATCAATGGCCCTAAAATATGATAAAGGGGTTTTGAAGATTGAAATACTTGTTCGAGAATTATAAAAAGATTGGATCTTGTATCAACACTAATTCCTTGAATAACCTAGTCTGAGATCTTTGACAGTGTTTACATGGTTAAGGATAGGACCTGAAACCTACCACCAGAATTTACACTTCAAAGACACCTTATCACCTAATCCTATCTACCAAAATAATTTCTTCGTAACAATGGTGACATTTTTCTATGTATCAGCCTATCTCCAATAAGAATTTAAATGATGATTAGTGATGCCTTCTAACGTTTCTTTCCCATATTTTTAAATGATTACTTTACTCACAAGCTTATTAGGATTAGAGATGATACTCCACATTTGTCTAGCATCCATAGCCTTATTAAAAATTTTGCACCTTAAGAAAACCTAAATCCCCTGAAGATATTGGCAATAATAACTTATCCCAAGTAGAGTTGCCCTACCAGAAATTTCTAAACTAGGCCTAAATTTGATTAAATTGTGATTGGAAAACTTCATGGTAGTCATATGGTACTTAACAAAATTGAAGAATTGTTTTACATAAGACAAGCTTGCCAGCTTGAGACAACTATCTTGCTTTCCATCCTTGTAACCTTTTACTTATTTTGCCAATAACCTCTTTGGCCAAATCATTTCTAAAATCAAAACCATCCATATGATTACTATTGTTCTCAAAATGTTCAAGATTTACATAATCATATTCCAATTCACTTTTTGTTTTTGAAATATATTCATCCTCATCTATAATCTCATCTTCATCATAACCTTTTAACCTATTAGTTTGCTCATTGGTAGAACTTCTTCACATGCTAGCTCTACTTCTGCCTCCAGGTAGTGATACTAAAGAAATGGTTCGTGAAAGACTCTTTTGGATGTTTCTTCAGATTGGCATCTAATAAGAGCCAAAGATCTAGTTCTAGATAGTATCTCTCTTTTATCAAGCAGAAGAATTGTTTAGGCAAGATTCAAATATGTTAAATATGTAAACAGGAATACGAGATTAAGGAAATGCGAAGATTTTCAACATATTAATGGTGTGGGCATCAACATATCCTTATTCACGTGTTGTGCTCCCGGGTGTACTGACATGAACTTGGTATGCCTATTCCATAATGGCAGTTGGAGACCTCTATCATGTATCTAAACCCTAAACCAGGCTCTAATACTAGCTTTGTCATGCCCTAATCCATGGAATGTGATCGATGTAGAAGATCACCTTACAAGACTTACAATGCAAATAATATACCAATAACTCACTATTCCATCAATCCACGATGAAATATTTATATATTAAATTCTAATAGAAATTCAGTAGAGTCTCCTTTGTTTTTCAGACACCTGGCCTCAAGGCCTAAACAACAACAATTGGGCTATACATGCTCTTTACAACCTATATAACAACTATTAAAATGTAGTGGCCCAAACTATACAATCTATATCCTATTGGGTATCTAGCAATCATACACAATATATGCATATATAATCCTACTAACTGTCATTGATTTTCCACCATTTATATATTTTTATTCTTCGCAGAAATAATCCACTCAATCAAAAAGCGAATTCCGTATCAGTGTAAGGTGGAGGTGTTATAGGAGAATCTTGAGGCTCTGAAAAACATGGAAAAGAAAAAGGTGAGTTTTATAGAAACTCAGTGAGTAAACAATCTCATGATTAACTAAAAAATCCTATTTAAAAATCATGCTCGAAAGTATATATATATATATAATGCCATGAAGATATGCTTACTCGCTTTGCATCCAAACTCTCAATATACATTTGAAAACTATAATTCAACATGAAAATCAAATAATTAAAAATATGATATTCAACAACATAATAATAAGTTTTACAATATGCTATCATGAAAATACACTCATCATTATGTAATATGAAAGAAAGTCAATAAAGATTTCTAAAAGTTATCAATACTCAATTTAGCAGGATATACGATTGCAATCCCAAAGGGCAACTCCAAGAGGGAAAAACCACAATATAGTTATGATCTATCTAACAAGTCTATCAGATTCTCATACGATCATCCCTGTCCGACCACATTTATCTTTTCATTACATATTCACAAATGCACTTGCGGGTTCCCAATGAATTCTCCAGTGGATCCACTATCTCAAATCAATAAATTTAATATATCAAGTAGCATAAATATCAAAACAACAACATTTTTATATCACAATACATAAAGTTCCTTGTTCGGGTAAGCAACGTTTATCAAACATACATCAACATACCAAAGCATTTTCATATCCATTTATGACATGGAAAAATATAGAATTTCCAATTCTACTAACATAAGGCAAGATGAAAATGCATAATTTTTATCACGGCAAACCATTTCATAAACACTAACAACATGTAAATATACTTTCAAAACCACTTTAATGTATAAGAAACTCCCATTATTTAAAAAGATAAATAATATCCCATATAATGAAATTATTTCATGTTTACAAACAGGACTTTCAAGTGAGGAGAATTGCCTACCCACTTTAGAAAAATCCTTAGAAAGCTAAGTTAGCTAAAGCTCCAAAATTTGCTGTTGGTTGGTGTGCTCAACTTATCAAAGGAAATTTATCTGGAGCTAATGAATAGCAATATCTTAGTATACATCAACTTTGAGGGTTAGGGTTTCAGGTAAACCATCTTGAAAACTTAATATAGACAAGCTATAAAATAAATCTTTTATTCTAGGATTACTCACCACCTTTCAAAGTGTCAGTGGGTAGCTCGGCACTGGCTGATTCACTGTCAGTGGGCTAGATTCAATCACTGGCCAGAGCATGTCGACAAGGGGAGGAAAAGGATGTCATCAAGCTAAAGCCAAGCTAGTTTAGTGCAGAAAGGATGCTGGAGAGCTGAAAGGATGGAAGATCGGTGCTGGAGGTCATTGGATGAAGGAAGACCGATAGAGCAGAGGTCACTGAAAAAGGAGCAAGAAGACACAGCAGGGCTTCGGGCTAAATGTGCAAACACTGGGGAGGACGCTAGAGGAGAAGAGAATGTGATCGGTGGTCGAATCCTACTAGAGAGTAGAGGGAGGAGGAAGCTTCGGGAACATGCTAGAGGAGAAGGTTGGCTGAAAGAAGTATATATATAAAACAAAATGAAAAAATTTACACTTTGACCCCACCGACTTTCTACAGACTTTAAGAAAGCCCTTCTAAAAATAAGAAATTATATTATGGCCCCAAAAAAATTTAGGATTTTCATTTTAGTCTCTCAGTAACCTTTTTTTTTTTTTGAGGTATTACATATATAGGTCCTTTCTTTGCCCACAATGATCATGAAAAAGTCTATCAAAATTGAGCATGTTTCAAAAAGAAAGAGATAAAGAGAGAGAAATCCATATACGCAAGTGTCATTTGCAATGTAATGGCTTCATCATTATCAAACTAAGATATATAAAAATCATAAATCTCAAAGATCTTTTAAGAAGTAGAGGATCAAAGTTTTAATTTTACAAATGAAAGATAATTACCTAACAAATACAATTTTATGATTATTCCATTTTTACATTTCATTCTTCTTTTTCTATTTTACACTTCATTCTTTTTCTTCACTTCATTTTTTTATTACATAAAGAAGAAAAAAATTGAGTAGTAATATGAAAATTGTAGTAATAATCATACGATGATTTATAGTTAATATATTGACATAACAATTGATGGACGACTTTTTCTTCCTAGTTTATGAAATGTGATTTTTCTGCATGTAGAATTCTTAGTTTAAAACTTTTAAAAAATTAGATTTTAAGTGAGAGCATTGAAGAAAATAATAATTAAATGTTTCAATCATTAATTCTTTTTTTAATGAAAGTTAAATATTACTTTCAAAAATTAAAATTATTAAAATTTCTCATCCACTTGAATTGATATAAAAAAGAGATGTGATATTTTTTGCCAAAATAAAAATGTTGAGAATGAAGGTTAGCAATCCCTAATTTACTTTTATAGGAATATTGTTGAAACCACGTTCTGGTTTGAAATTTGAAAAGGCACCGCATGGATCTGACATGGACAACTATGCAAGTGGACCACCAATTTGGCGCGTAAACATAGATAACTATACATATTGAATGAAAATTTAAAAAAAATCACAAATTAATTATTGACTAGAACTTTAAAAATAGACTAAAAATAACATAAAATCAAGTTACTCTAGACTTCTACATCTATAATATATGAAGATAAGACTATTAAATAAAAAAAATTATAATAGAATCAAGCTAACAATGTCTTAGGATATGAGAAGTACTTTTATACTTCATTACATTATGTGTCTTTATTTTTATCCAATAAAAAAAGTTAATTGTCAGTTTTAATTTTTATATATCAATTTTGTAATACCAACATACATTAAAAATTATACTTTATAATTTTCACAAAATTAAAAATGATAACTGACTTTCTTTTATTAAGTGGAAGTATCTTTTTATGATAGTAAGGAAAGTAGAGCATCATGGGATTGGTCTAGTTTTATTGATGGTAGTAAGG
>JANHAO010020797.1:0-12720 GCA_026873985.1 Saraca asoca | reverse complement strand
GTAGGAGAAAAATGCAAGTCATCAGCATGCATTTAATGCAGCCATCATTATCTATGTACTTACAACACCTAGCCTACACTGACAATTGTGCTTGCGGGAAAAGCAAACAGAAAGAAAAATAAATGGTATACCGTCATATTGGTTATGAGAGCAAAACGCAGCGTTCGTGGTGAGCGAGAAAATAACTTTTGTGTATACAACACCACATGGGTTAATAGAGGAAAACACAGTGTTTTCACTGGATAGGAAAATAACTTTTGTGTAGCTGACACGTAGTAAAGTGTCCAAAAAAAACACCGTCCAAAAAACTCTCTTTTAATAGTATAATATTGATGGTTGAATGGATATGGTCAATAGGTCAATGATGACCTACCCCACGTAACAAAAGGGATACAAATAGTTGAATGAATATGGGTATTTGTTACCAAGTCTACTTACATTGTTCAACAAAGTTCAAGACAAATTTCTACATGAACCAGTGATATAGATAGAACTCCCAACTCTCTCTAAAAAGCACACAAGTAATCTTTTTCTTTAAATCTTAGTGCGTATATTCTCTCATAGCTAGCTACCTGTCATGGCTAAACACATCAATCCTTTGGCTTGTTTCTTTTTCTTCTTATTGTTGTCTTCTGCTTTAGCATCTTAAATGTGATGGCACGATCACTTAATACTAATTTCAGGCTCCATAAACCTAATGAAGGGCGAGAGAATGTTCAGTTTATCAATTCTGGCCCTAGTCCTCGAGATGGTCATTAACAAGTGTTAGTTACATGTGTGATTACAATTCCGCAAAGAATATATATGTGTGTGTCTCTCTCTCTCTCTCTCTATATATATATAATTATATAATATGGGGTTAGTTTATCAAATTTTGTTCCTTGCCCCTCTCAATAATGAATAATGTCTTTTTCATATTGGGTAAAAGTTATTAAATGATGAAGTTAATTTCTTTTCTCTATTTAATAGTCGTATGATAAATTGACAAACAAACTTAGGGTAGGAGCGAGAGAGTTGATTTTATCTATATTATATTGGACTTCTATCGTGAAGAAAGTATATTCAAGTCACATATTACTTGTAGAGTAAACTAAATTTTTCATGAATAGTCATTTTCATTTGTTGAGAAATCATGACTAAGGCAACTAAAATTGCGCCATAGAATAAAACAAATTAAAAGAATTTTTCTAGATTTTCAAATCAAGGATTGGTTCTGAAATAATTTGAATTCAACAAAATTAACTAGAATGAAAAATATACCTTTCTTTTTGTGGGATGCATTTCGAAACTTTTAAAAGAGAGACCCAAACATATTTCCTCAAGATTAGTGTACATGATCAGCCTTCACCCTATGCTAGTGGTGGTCTGCATGATGGCTACTTTCAAAGAAAAACGTTGGACGAATTTGCAATAGCTTCAAGAGTCTCAACACATCAGAAAATATGGTGGTCATTCTAATATACTCATTATTTGAAATGACAACATGGGAGAACTTAAAAGCGCATGAAAATTGTGAAGAAGTAAGGAATTATGAATTTAGTCAAGAAACAAATTGGATTTTGAGTGATATAAATTCTTACTCGTAACCCTTTTTAATAATAATTCTACAATGGAATTTAACTTATACATTAACCAGAACTTATTAAACATATGGTATATATAGAATTTTATTAGAAGTGACAATACTACTATATTAATGTAAAATTTGTAAAAGTGGTACTAAATTGATATTAAAATATCTTTCAATACAGATTTGATGTCTCCCTAATTTTTCAAGCATCAATTTAGTGATTTTATTACATTCCAACTTTGAACACGTGACTAGAGTAAGAAATCATCTTGGAGTGAGTTCCTACAAGGCTGATAAACTATAATCCAAACTCATGTAAGACACAAGACTAACATATGAAAGAAAGTTCACCATACACTTATAAAATAACAGTTCCTTTGTCCAAGACTTACTAAAATTTCGGCAAAGTATCTCCTATGTTTCGGACACTGAGCCATCAGCTAGATCAACAATAGAGAGTCACACACCCTATCCAAAAACCTAAAACCTAGAAAACGAAGTACAAAATTATATACCCTAAATTATATGCATATCAATTAAACAGACACACACATAGATACATATGGTCATGTTACACATCATAAAATGTATGCTGTGAATCTTCGCAAGTCTAGTGAAAGTTTATAGAGTTGATTTCAAAGCCTAAAAAATAGAGAAAGAAAGAGTGAGTTATAAGAAACCAGTGAGTGGATAAACTACTAAAACTCACAATCTAAAAACTTAGCTTATTGGGAAAAAAAAAAAGGAGTATTGAGATCTTTAAGATACACTAAACATCTTAAGATAGAAAATAAAAGGTTTTGAAAGTACATTTGGATTTAAAAGTTTCTAACATGAAAAT
Source organism: Saraca asoca (assembly GCA_026873985.1). Taxonomy (NCBI): domain Eukaryota; kingdom Viridiplantae; phylum Streptophyta; class Magnoliopsida; order Fabales; family Fabaceae; genus Saraca; species Saraca asoca. Next base: position 10,309 of record JANHAO010020797.1, on the reverse strand, counting down.
TGAAATAATAATTTTACATTTTGAACTATGAATTCACACGAAAGTAATATAAATCTACACATCCAATTACTGCAAGAAAATTATGATAAATTCCAAATACTATATATCAATATGTACTTAGAAAATTCTTATTAGTAAATACTTTTACATCTTATATGAAAAAACGTTGATGTTTTTTCAACTTTTTGATAAAAGAAATTTGAAACATGTAAATACAATGTATACATAATCATAATATATAAATATATTAATGTCTAGTGTAATATGTAAGTATTGAGTTAGCTAATAAGCCAATTAGACAGTTACGTATTATGAAATTTAAGCATGGCTCATTTATTAAAAGGAAATATACAATTCACTCTGTGATATGATTTGAGTTTATTTTATTTATAATGTAATTTAAAGTATTGAAATTGACTCATTTAACACTTAACCCACATCAAGTAATTTTACATAAAAAAACGAATGAAATTTTCACATTTTCACTAATAAACCAATTAGATAGCCAAATATTATGAAATTTAAGCAAGGCTCATTTATTAAAAGGAAATATACAATTTACTTATCTATGATATGATCTGAGTTTACTTTAGTTATAATGTAGTTTAAAGTGTTGAAATTGACTCATTTATGGTTTGCTTATTTAACACTTAACCCACCTCAAGTAATTTTCCATAAAAATACAAATGAAATTTTCACATTTTCATCACATGATCTTCCTATTTTTCCCTTATTAAAGTCCCAAACCAAACAAGTATGGCAATGGTGATAAGAGCCTCAAGCCAGATTATTTGATCCATAAATTGGTGTTTCGGATCAATGTTGAAAAACTTAAATACACTTTTACTTCCCCCATTTTTCTAAAGGTTACAATCTCATGCTCTTATTTTCATTTGAACAATGTTGCCTTTCACTTTTTTCCAAGGTTACAATTAACTCCTATTATTATCTAGCTTTCATTTAAAAAAGATGAAACTTATTGTATGAAAGCTTATGTGGCATCTGTGTTGGTTTTGTTGGTATAAGTTTAATTATTCCTCTTTATTGTATTTAGTTTCTTTCTTTTTCTTCATCTATTTCGTGCCTTAGAATTCAAAGAAGGCAAGAAGCCATTACATTTGCTCCCTATTTACCAATAACATTGAATAGCTAAACTAGTTATGCAAGTGGAAGTCATAATCTTTTAATTCATCACCTAAACAGCAATGCCACTTATTTTCTTCATTGCAAACATTCTTGCATCCTAGATATATTATGTTGCCCAATACATTTAGGTTGCAAAGAGTTTCTCAACCTTTTTATAGTATGCTCTAGAAGAATTCAAGGTTTATTATTACTTGTCTTTACTTTGAGAGAACCATCTCTAATTCTTTTGGAATCATTTAGAAATTGTAGCCCATCGAAGAAATTAGTGTAAAAAATTATTAGCATTTAATTTTTAGATTTAATGGTTACTCACACACAACTAACGTGATTAAGGGTATTTTTTTTATACTCTTATCACTCAAACTATGACCATATAAATAAAATATGCATCATATAAATTTTTCATCAATTAAGTAGGTGCCCTAAAATACCCATATTATATTAGAATGGACTAAGCCTAGAATTAAGCCAAGTGGTTCAATAGGAAAGAGAAAGGTCGATCTTCAAGACTAGGCTGACTGGTAATTAATGACGACCAACCTAGGAAGACACAAATTCTAGGTGTGCTAGAATTGCAAAAATGAAATCTTACTTTGACTGAAAGCTCTTTGATTGCTAAAGTGATGCTAGAAGAAGGTCTCAGTGACATATCAGGCTTAAGAAGTTAATCAAGATAATTTAATCAACATGGAAAATGTTATAAATTGTTTTGAATTCCTTATGACCTAGAAAGTTGTTTTTAATCAGTGTGCTTTGCTTATACAAGGATTACATTGATTTTAAGATAAGCTATACTATCAAAATATCCTTGTATGGAGTTCTAAAATGAAAAAAGCTTTCCATATTAGGTGAGTGGGGGTTTCTAACTTGATCGTCTCTATTTTTTTCATATAAAGTTATATTACTATATTTATTTTAAAATTACCCTAATGTTTTCTATGTTTTAGAAATTACATAGCTAATAATTGACAATGATTCAAAGATGGTCCTAGATAATTATGAATTGAAATGCACTCTCTTGAAAATGAAAGATAAGTATTAGTGTTATAATACACGGTTGAGAGGTATCTTTGTCAATAGATATTATTGAATTTAGTCTCAGTTTATTGTATTGTATAATAAAAGCTATACAATAAAATATTATTATATATTTGGCATGTAAACTATATAGTATAATCTTATACAATATACATAAATTTTTATATAATGTTATACACTCTTTAAAGTAAAGAATTAGACACAATAAGCAAAATTTTTACATTAAAAAATTTTAATCCACTTATTCGTTCACCAATTAATAACATTCACCATGACGACCATTATCAATAAGGCGATTGCCGACACCCCTACCACTATTATTACAATAGGCACCACCATTCTTCAAGCCGGCAACAAAGAAAAGTTTTGTTCTCTAGTGGAAGAAATTAATAATTTTTCATATTATTATATTATTCTAAGTTTTAATAGATAATCAATGAATTAATTTAAATTTAGAGTCTAGGTCAAGGGAATTATTGTAAGTAAACATGTGAGTTTATTATGACTCGTCAATGAGTTAAGCTAAATTGGGCTAGAGGATCGACTCGTTTTAAACTCTCAGATCAAGGCTTGACTCAAAATTAACTCAAGTAAATGTATCCAACTCAAGTTCAATGTAAATTAAGTTTAAGAGCGGCTTAGCTCGTTGAGTTCAAATCAATTATAATAATGAAGTATTCCGTTGAAAATTTAATATGTTAAAAAAACTTATGAAATCATATATTTTTAGCAACTTAACAACATAGAATAACTAAAAGAATATAAATGACAAAAGCAAAATATTTTTAACAATGGAGAATGATGGTAGGTACTGGTAAGCAATTGTCAACGGTGGTAAATAGAAGTGAGTAATGATCAATAATCATGAACAGTAGTTAACAATGGTAGGTGGTGGTCGACAACAGCATTAGATGATGGGTAATAGGTGTTAGTTAACAGTAATAGTGGTGATAAGCGAAGGTTAATGGCAAAAGGTGATGATAAATGATAATCAATCATTATAGGTGATGGTAAGTGATGGTTAGTGGTTACAGGTGGTGGTCAATAGTGAAAAGTTATAGTGGACAATGATGAGCAGTTGTAGTTGGTGGTGGTGGTAATGTTTAATGGTGAAAGGCAATGATGGGTAGTGGTTCACAGTTGTAGGTGATGGTAATGGTGGACAATGGTCAACAACAATAAGTAGTTGATAGTGGTGAACGATTGTCAATGGTGATAGTAATATTAGACAGTGGTCAATAACAAAAAGTAATGGTGAGTAGTGGTCAACCATGAGAAGTAATGGCCAGTAGTGATAAGTGGTGATGGATCATGGTGGTGAGATAAGGAAAGAGAAGAGAAGTGTTTTTCATTTATGGTAATTTAATCTAAAACCTTAAGTAGGGGAAAGGTTTCAAATTGGGGGAATCATGAAAGTTAAATGACAATAATAAATTTAACTACATGTGAACCAAATATTTAGTAAAAAAATTAGTTTTTTGATTATGTTATCCGTTCCCTAAAATTGTCCAACCAAACACCCCTTAGATATAAAAAATGACTTGGATTGAAATTTCAGTTCTTCCTTTACTAAAGCAAAATTATTTATTAAATATTTGCCCTTAGTTTTCACTCTTCTAATAACATGGAGTATGCTAATAAAGATTGCAAGATTATCGAGGTATAATACTTATATAAAAAATGAAGTAATATATTAGTAATAGAAATATATTTTATTTTATAATAAAATTTTGTCAAATATTTATTTAAAAATATAATATATATTATAATATGTATATTTTTATTAATTTTTCATTTATATATCTATATATCGAATCAGCCTATAGTACAAATGAATTGAGTTTTTAATAGTTTAGACTTAACTTCTATAACTTGTGTACTATTTATTTATTTTATGAGCTAGACTTATTCAAGTCAAAATTTGAATGGACTTGTGAATCATTTGTGGGCTGACTTGACTCATTATTAGCTCTAGAATTTAGTATACTCTCCCTTAATGATAAAAGTCCGATATAGATTAGGGTCATTGTGATAAAGTGTTAGATTTGGATGTGATGTTAATGGAATGAGTTTTTTTTTACCCTATGTATAGTTTGAGTTGTTAAATTGTATCTTTATAAGCATTAAAATTTTTTACACATAAAATATAGTATAAGGGGTTATATGTAACTCTCTATTTCGTCCTTAAGCGTGATTGTCTATTTATCATATCAACAATGACAAAAATCACGTGGAATCAAATTGGACTCTAATACCATTTGTTTAGAAAATTATGTCTTCTTCAGATAAAGATTAGACAATTATAACATACAAAACACCACAATAATATCCAAATAATTTTTTAACTTAGAATATATAGCTTGTTTAGATTAGGGTTGCCAAACAAATAGTTTGGAAAGATTTGGACTGAATTATTAATGGATGGATTATTGTTAATTCATGTATCTATATTTGACCTGATTAAAATTTTGTGTGAATTATGGTTTAACCCATGATTCATACATCAAGGGTGAAACATCATCCATTCATTTATCAATTTAATTATTATTATTTTTATATTATTTTATTCTATCATTTTAATTGATATTATTTTTTCACCACCATAGCCTCTAACACTACTGCCGTTTTGTTACTAGTATTAAAAAATTCAAAATTGAGTTTTAATTCCTACATTAAAATTTGAATTTCTTTTTGTCATTTAGTGGTACAAATAATATTTTTTATTTATTTGTGAGGGATAAATTTTTAAGTAATGTTTCATATTTGATATTCCAAAACTTGTTCTATTAACTTACTTAGTTCACATATTTTATATTTTACTTTTGGTATCCCATCTTCATCTACTATTTTATCAAATTGGTTCTCAAATTGCAAAAGTTTTAAATCTTTTTGAGATTGAATGACTTTCATCTTCTTCCAAATCCCCAATTTCATTATCATCAAAGAAGTCACTCATTATCTAAAAAAAGCAAATTAATTAAGATATGTTAGTTTATAATTAAACAAACAACTTCTCAACACTATATTACAACACAAGATTGATAAAAAGGGAGAAAATAAGAATGGCAATAGAAACATCTTGCATTTGTACCAAACCCATTCCAATATTAAAGACCTCAAGTTATAATTATTTAATTTGCTCTACAGTTCTGTCAAATTCACGACTCATAAAAATATTATGTAATAAAAAAATGTAATAAATGCAACAAATTCAATAAAAAAATTACCATGAAAACATGCAATGTATGATTACGTAGTTTATAGCCAAATGGCAATATATATTTATAATTTAGTATGAAGTATATGCAGATCTTTAATAACCATTTTGTTAAATATTTATTTTAATTATTAAATAAAAAATATTAATAAGATAGATGGATAATGTATAACTATGAATGGATCTTTAGGGATCCATTTTATTAAGGACAAACATTCTCCTAATCCGTTTGACCCTTTAAATGTTCGGGAAAATTACACTCACTTCCTTAGAAGTTTTCTCTAGTTATATTCGCATCTTTTTATTTTTAGAAATATAAACTACCCTCTCTAATTTATTTTTTTTGTATTTAAATATATATTACCATCCTGTTACATAAAAATAAAGGAGATGAGTGTAAATTTCTAAAAATAATTAGGTTTAAATGTAATTAGACTAAACCTTAAGGGAGTTGAAGGTATTTTTTCCCTAAACATTATAGGTGATAGACTCAAAATTGAATGGATTCAAGATATTAATCCATTTTGCCATCCCAAATTAAGATATATCTTCAATCTTTTCTCACACTATAAATAGATTTGAAGGATTAGTTCTTGTGACACTCTGAAATTCATAAGAACCCCAACTAATGAAATCTCATTTGACTATAATACTTCCTATTTGCCCAAGTCATATTGCACTCTTACATTTTAAGCCTAATTTTCGTTGCTCCAAAACGTAATTTTCATGTGTTGATTATCATCACCAAGAGGATTCTGCTATACTGTTGGAATAATAAATTTTCATTTATTTATTTATTTTTACTTTTCTTACTGAGAAAAAGAGAGATAATTATAAATATAAGAGTACGTCTCGCAGTTAAAATTAATACATATAATTGTAAGTCCCATAATACACATTTCTATTGTGCTAATGAATAAAGAAAGAATCTACGCCAGAAAGAAAGATACATAAATGACAGAAGAAATTACAGTATGAATCGAAATAATTAATCAAAAGGATTCACATTTTTCTGTCTTAATTTTTGGTATCACTCTATTAAGAATTAAGAATCTTTTTCTTTTTGAGAAAAATCTAGAAATTTATGGCTTTCTCAATCCTCCTACTATGGATCCATTAAGTCTCAGTGTTACAAAGGAATAGCATAACGATTACCAAGAAAATTTTTTAGTTGTATTGAATGCGTCAAGTCAATCAAAGAAGAAATACGTAACTTTTTATTGCACATTATACATTCTCTTTCCTTTATTTAATAATATGCTTCTTTTTTAATTGGCGTAGTACACAGAATCTAAATATACAGAGTGCGATCGAGAATCTTTGGACACTTACACTACCCAACAGAGTTCAAGACAAATTCCTACCTGAACCCGCGCTATAGATAGAACCCCAACCCTCTCTGAAAAGCACACATCTAATTTGTTTGCTTAAATCTAAGTACTTATATTCCCTCGTAGCTAGCCACTACTCATGGCCTATGAAGTACCGACATTTCATTAGCCGTGTCCACGTGTTGGTATCGTTTCCTTCGTCAACATTTATTGATGCTGAGGAGAAATTCTCCATGACCGTATCCGTAATTTTAAAAAGTTCAGACATACGTTCCTTATTTTGATACACGTATCAAGCTCGAATTATTTTTAAATTTAGTTTGAGACTTCAAATATTTATTTTGATTAATATTTATATTTAAATTATTTTATATTATAAAACTTTTAAATTATATTAAATATTCATTTTGTATATTTATTTGCATATAAAAAAATAATTATTATAATATATATTTGTAAATAAGTACAATATTTTTTAATATTTATAAATATATCCTTATATTTTTATTATTTACACATACTACCCACGTGTTAGTGTTCTATATTTTTTTAAAAATATCGTGTCCCCATGTCCGTGTCTACATTTTCTTATGTCCACGTATCAATGTCCGTACTACCTAGCTCATGGCTAAAAGACATCAATCCTTTGGCTTGTTTCTTTTTCTTCTTACTATTGTCTTGCACCTTTGCATCTTGAATGTGATGGCATGACCACTTAATACCAATTTAGGGCCAGATAGCCCTAATGAAGGGCTAGAGAATATCCTTCTGGCCCTGGTGAAGGACATGCAATTAAGAATAGCTTTCCACCTTATCTGATCCAAGTTAGCAGTTCTGCCCAAGATTTGTAGTATGATTGAATAAATCAAAATAACTAAAACTCGCACTACGAATTTATAAATTATTAAATAAAATTATTTATTAAGATTTCTTCCAAATATGATCTCACAAATCTTATACTTATAAAATTTAATTTTTTTATTTTAGAAAAAAATTCTTTATAACAAATGTTTGGCAAGAGGTTTGGGTATTACAGTTACAACTACAGTTAGATACAAAAAGATAACTTGATCTAAAATTTTCAATTCTTCCTTTGCTAGAATAAAATTATTTCTTAAATTTTTGCCCCTGGCTTTCATTGATAATATTTTTACTTAAAGAAATATTTATAACACTTATAAAAACTGAAGTAATATACTATTAATAAAGATATATTATATTTTACAATAGAATTTTATCAAATATTTTATTTAAAATATAATATATATTATAATACATAATATTTATTTATTTGTTTATATGTTTATATATTGAATCAATTAGTGGTACAATTGATTTGAATTCCAAATAGTTTGAACTTGACTTATTCACAGTATGAATCAGATAATTTAATTTTTTTTCTCACGCTAACTAGATTTGATGGATTAGATCTCGTAACACTTTCAAATTCATCAGAAGCCAAAGTAATTAAATCTTATTTGACTATAATACTTCCTATATGCCTGGATCATGTTAAACTTTTACATTGTCTAGTCTAGCTAGCTTGCAATTTTTGTTTCCCCCAAACGTAATTTTTCATGTGTTGTTTCTCATCACAAAAAGAGGCATTCTGTACTCTTGCAATAAAAAATTTTTTATTTTTTATTTTTCTTATTCCAAAAAAGTGATATTTACAAATATAAAAGTAGGTCTCCCAGTTAAAATCAATACACATAATTGTAAGTCGCACAACGCATGTCTCTCCGCTAAAATAAAATAGTTCGTTTGCTCAATATAGAATTTTTGGTGAGAAATAGTAACTTTCCCAAAGGAATCCCTTTGTGCTTATGAATAAAGAAAGAATCTACTCTAGAAAGAAAGATACATAAATGACACAAGAAATTATAGTATGAACAAAAAATAATTAATCAAAAGGATTCACATGTTTCTATCTTAATTTTTTGTATCACTTTTTTATGAATTAAGAATCATTTTCTTTTTGAGAAATATCTAAGAATTTATGTCTTTCTCAATCTTCCTGCTTGACACTAACTTAGGGCTGCATAGCCATAGCGAAGGGCCAGAGAATATCCTTCTAGAATCATTTCATCAGAGATCAAAAGCACGAGTGAACAACTCTGGCCCTAGCCCTGGTGAAGGACATGCAATTAAAAAGCAATTTTGCCTCGAGTTATGCAGAAGGTCATGCAAATAAGAATACTTTTCCAACTCTGATACTAGTTGACAACTCTGGCCCTAGCCATGGAATGGGTCATTAGCATGTGTAACCGGCATGCATGATATACACCATAGGGCATATCAAATGAGAGAAACGTCATTTTATGAAAGTAAAAGGAGCAAATAATTGTTACTAGATCTTATATTGATTACCAAAATTTAAACATTAAATCATGTGACTCTTTTAAGTAGTTATATGACCTTCAGTTCAATGTCAGACTAAAGGTTACATAACTTTATGCTATAATCCCAACCATCAATATAAAATCTCATAGTCATAATGCACTATTTCTATTTTTATATAAGAACAATGCTCTTACTTGATATGTCCAATATGTGTGTATTGTCATATATTAAATAATGAAAAGTTAATTTCTATATTTTTATTTCACTTCTATTTAGTTGTCACTCTTTGATATGATAAATTGACAATTAAACTTACGCTATGTTTAAAATCAAATTTTTCTATAATTAAATTCATTTGAATTCCATACATTTTTCAAAATATATATCAAACAGAAGAATTCATTTGTAAATGAATTCTTCTGTTTGATATATATTGAAAAATATATGAAATTCAGTTGGAAGGGAGATTTTAATAGTATCATTGTAAATAAAATATTAAGAAATAAATTCTTCTGTTTGATATATATTGTAAAATATATGGAATTCAATTGAAAGGAAGATTTTAATGGTATCATTATAAATAAAATGTTAGAATGAGGGTAAAATTATTAATATAATATGTATTTTATGCTAAATAAAATGAATTCTAATGAAATCATTAATAAATTTAATGAATATTATAATGAAACAAATGTAATTAAAATAAGAATTAGAAATTAAATAAATTGAATTCTTCTTTTAACTTAAATCTATATATCATTTAAAAATAAATTTATTTAAAAATGAGATAAAATCTTGTTTTTAGGTATTCCAAAGTTGATGGAGGAGGGAGAGACTTGCTTATATCTATATTACATTAGACTCCTATCACAAAAAGAGTATAATAAACTCACAAGTTTACTTATAGAGTAAACTAAGTTTTGCTTAAATAATATTTTCTTACTTGAAATTTATCATGCACTATTGGAAAATCATGACTATCCCATCGTAAATGATGTGGCGACGACGACTACCGCCAGTGCAACCAAAGTGACGATGTGTTTCAAGTGAACAACGAAGAAGTGTATTTTTCGCTAGTGCAATTTTCTATGTTACTAATAGGTTAGCACACGCTAGGCAGGATGACTGACCTATGTCACTTTAAAATTATGAAGAAAATGAGTAACTCTTTCTGGACACTTGCAGTGTGTTGGAAATTCTTTAATTGCTTATGGGGTTTCCATAAAATCAAGAA
>JANHAO010020796.1:0-12733 GCA_026873985.1 Saraca asoca | reverse complement strand
AACAATGCAATCCTATTTATAGAGGAAGGAGGAGTTACATGCATTAATTACAAGCTACAGTTGTGTTATATCAAGATATAAATGAAAAAGACAGTAAAAACTAAAATCCGACTGTTCCAGGATGAAAGCTGCAGGATGGGTCCCTCCTGTCGGCCATGGACTTGTACCTGTGAGCATCTTCAGCTTGGTGTGGTCTTATTGTGTGAGGTGTTCGTTATCTCGAGCTGGGGTTCCTTGCTCAGGGTCACTTTGGGAGGTTGCTGTAGCAAGCTCAGTGCCATTGTAGCGAGGTGGAGGGATCGAGCAATATGATCGACTGCTTCGCGAGCTGATATCGGGATGACTTCACTGTGCTGCTTTCTGATGGAGGGTGAAGCAAAGTCTGCTGGGCACCCTTGGCAAAGTGAAAGGCTTGGCTTCTATCGAGTTTGGGGCTTGTTCTTTCGAGGCTGCTTTTTTGCCTATAACATAAATCAAAAACATCAAGTATGTGCATTGGAATTTTAAAATTTTTTTCCTAAGCCTGAATCATGTTGAATCATGTTGTTTACAAATTAATTCATAAAGTTTTGTATAATTCAAATAAGCATAAAAGTAATGATTTGAATTATACTTCTTGAGAGTTGTTCTTGGAATCCTTGATTTTCAAATTTGAGTTTAATCTCCAAACAATTCCACAAACTCTCCAGTAAGACTTATGATAAAGTCTTTTGAATTGTTTTCGAGCAATTCCTTCAAATTTGATCTCTAGTACCAATGGTGATCTAAATGAACTAATTAGATTCAAGGCCTCCACTGATCTTACACAATAGGTAGAGTAGGAAAATCAACTCATTAGCTTAAGAGGTACTAGCTTTCAAGAGAATCGTAAATTCACTTGGCTAGGGTTGGTGTTTAAATATAAAAAGGGAAAAGAAATCACATGAGAAGAGTTTTGGGCGCACAACACATGTGCTAGGGTTTTACATTTGTGTGTGTTGTTGTAGTGTTAAAAAGGTTCGCATCTCTTCTCTTCAAATTGAAGATACTGGAGCATAAGTCAGAGTGGGTAATAAGCATGAGTGGTGCACAAGCTAGGGTTTCACCTTGTTTATGCTATCCACTTCTTCAAGTGGTTGGGTTACATGGCTGAGGTTAATATTCTAGATTTGTGTGCTGCCCTCTTAGCCCAAGGAGTTCGTACTCCTTGCTTGGATCATAATGAGTCCAAACTCATTAACTTTCATGCGCCTTTCTTTTGTATACAATAATCCTAATCGTCTTTCTTAGGTTACTATAAGTTCAAACTTATAAGCTCTCTTATTCAATCATAAAATTATATCCTCAAATTGTTTTAATTACCTAAGACATTTTTCTAAGTAAGGAACCATTCCTCTACTTATGATCTCCTTTAGATTTAATATAAGTATTCCTATAATATTTAAATATTAATATTGAAAATTTGTTACTATTTAATATTTATAATTTCTAATAAAATTATTAAATTATTGATTAATTAACACTTCTAATCATATTAAAAATATTTAATTAATCATTTTAAATTTTCAAGGTGTTCACTAATTCAACACTTAAATTCAAAATGTTTTGCATTCTAACTTTGCCTTTAATTTTGAATTAAAGAGATTCTATTGTGTGTTAAACATTAGGTTTCCATACATGTTAGCAATAAATTTGTTTACAAACTTCTACAAGTATAATTGAATTAAAACTCTTTTTAATTCAAACACAATTTTCCTAAATTGTTCAAATAAATTTATAGATCATTTTGGCTTTTAGCAAAGCATCATGACCATCCAAATTCCAAGAATAGATTTTTTCGAAATCAAACCCCTTTGTGACAAGGTGTTAACATATAATTCAATCTTTTCATCTCTTAATATTCAAATTGGACTTAGGATATGGTTCAAGTGTCAACCCTAACTTGAATGTCCAATTATAGGTCCATGTCTAATGACTATGTGGTATCTTATAATTGATTATACATAAAACTCCTTTTATTTATCAATACACATGTTAGTATAAAGATGGCTCGGAGACAATTGTTGTAATAGCATGGATACCACATATTTTAGTATATTTAATAAAATATGATACTTTTGCCTCATTATCGGTTTAGTCTTATATATATGTTTAATATATGTATAGTATCTTAGATGAAGTCCTTAAAGTTATAATTATGTACAAAAAAAAATTACAATAGAAATTGTAATTACGAGATAATTTTTACATATAATTATCATTTCTAAATATCCTTGATTATAGAATAATTGAGAAAACATGATATTAATTATTCATGGATAAAACGACATATGTTATGTCACATTTTTTGAAAGAATTTAGTGATTTCATACACTATTTAATATGGATATATATAGACAAACATATGAGTATCTGCTAGAGAACATATGATTGGATTGACATGTCTTGAGAAGTTATATGGATTGTTACCATGTATCAATGAATTTCTCATATGAAAGGTGGTGTAAGTGACCCTTAAACTTGAGATCAATATGATATCTTATATATGGAGTCGTATACTTTGATTTTATTCTAAGCTTGCACTCTTGAAAGAGTAGAGAAAAAAATACATGAAGGTAGTAATTGCTTCTAGAGGAAAAAAATGGTAACTTTTCAAATCAAGACTTCTAATTTATGATGTCTATGGCTATCATCTAATGAACATTAGCAATCTACATATCTTGAAAAGTCTCACTTAAAATTATTAGCTTATAGCATTCAAAGGACTCCTTCTTGAATAGTTAGATAGTCAAATAAAAATGGCATTATTGTAATTCAGTTATGTATTTGCCTTTTAATTTGCACATTGAGAACCAGATATATCCAAAGCTTGCTACTAGCAAGTTAGAGTTAATGACATTTCCAATAGAAATAAGCGTTAAAATTTTTACCTCCAACTATAAATTTGACGAAGAGATGACATAAACCAGCTATGATCTTTCTCTTTGTCTCCAAGATCCAAATGATCCATTGCAATGTTGGTCTCACTGTTATCAACTATAAAATTTATTCGCTTAGTGGTCCCTTACAGTGAGACAAAAGCACTTCAAATTAGAGTAAATATCATACCTAAACAAAGAAGACTATTCAAAATTATTCATAACTATCAATCAATGAAATTATTAGTGCAAAATTGTTCATAATTCTTTCTCCTCAAATAATTTTATTAATTTTTTTTCCTACCACTAGCTTTCTCAAATTTCCATCAAGTTATACCTTGTTAATGTGGCTGTGACATGCTAGAGATACACACAACTTATATAGCCAATTACATCATTGGCATAAATTGTTGACGTCCCCTCTAGCTTATATCAATAAAACTGCCTTGGAAAGTTCCCCAAATGACATTAAGTGGCTGAACCATTAATGACAGCAACACGAGAACAATTCTTTCATCAAGTTCACTAGGAACATATCCAGGTGCCATGACCGGAGAACCCTAGACAAGGTCTTTAGCACTTGCAACTTGGGTATCACTAAATTCTATAAATGCTTGTATAGTTTGCTCAGTTGCTTCAAAAATTTTAGGCTGATGCTCCTCACCTTCTTGCTAAATGGAGGCCAAGGTAATGGTAATCTTGTATGAAAAAACTATACTCTTGTTGCTAAATGGCCTTAGAGATTCCTTTGGAGACAACTTCTTTCTGGCACAAGGTAATTAAGAGTAAGTATGGTCTTCATCAAAATGGATGAGATGCCATGGCTATGGATAGCATAACTTATAGATGCCTATGGAAATTCATCTTTCATGTTGAATCTTCATTTATTCCATTAGTTCATTTTTCTATAGGGGATAGAAATCGTTTTCATTTCTGGGAGGATCCTTAGTTAGGAAAGCCCATCTGTCAAGTTTGTTTCCCATGACTTTTTTGTTTCTCTTCATTTCATAATGTTGTTATTTATTCTTTAGCTAAACAACAAGGTACAAATTTATCATGTAATTTTCATTTCTCAAGGAATCTTACTAAGAGAGAAACTTTTGAGTTGTTGATTTTATTAAATTTGTTGAACTTTTTTGCTTTTCACTTTAATCCCAATAAACATGTTTAGTCACCATAAAGTACATGAAAGTAGTAATTGATCAAAAGAGAATTCATCCTCCTAGGTAACAAAGGAAAAATATTCTAAAGATGTTCTAATATTTGTGCTATGATCAAAATCATAGGCCTATATATTGATTAATACATAAAAGGAGTTTTATGTATAATTAATCAATGATACATAAAATTAGTTTTATATATAAATGAGTGTGAGATAACACATGATCAAACATACACCCTAGATTAGATGTTCAAAGGGTTAACACTTCAACCATACCCTAAGTTCAATTTGAATATCAAGAGATGAAGGGATTGATTTACACACTAATACCTTGTCATGAAAGGTTTGATTTCCAAATAATCTATTCTTAGCATTTGGGTGGTCATGATGCTTTGCTTAAAGCCAACCTTGATCTATGCATTTGTTTAAACAATTTGGAGCAATCATGTTTGAATTAAAAAGAGTTTTAATTCAATTAAGCTTGTAGAAGCTTGTAAATGAATTCATTGCCAATATGCAAAGAAGCTTAATAGATCACACATAATAAAATCTCTTTGATCCATAGTTAAAGGAAAAGAATGCAAAATGTTGTGAATTCAAGATTTGAATTGGATGAACATCTTGGAAATTTAAAATGGTTCATTAAGTGATCTAATATAATTAGAAGTGCTAATTAATCAAAGATTTAACAATTTTAATGGAGATTATAATTATTAAATAGTAGTAAATTTCCATAGTTGATATTTAAATGTTAGAAAACATTTAGATAGACATTGGAAGAGATCTAGAGCAGAGAAATGGTTCCTCACTTAATTGTTTTAAGTTAATTAGAGGATAATTACAAAAGGGAGTTTATGAATATGGACTTATAAGAAAGTGTTTAAGCTTGTTAAACATAAAGGAGGGTGTATTAGGGTAGACTCCTCCGGCCTAAGGGGCCATCCACCTTGAGTATAGAGCACAAGTAAAGGTAGCTCTAGCTTGTGTGCCACTCATGTAGCTTCCTCACTCTTACTTGTGCTTAAAACACTTCTATTTAAAGAGGAGAGAAGCCAACTAGAAAATAGACAATTGTTATTTAGTCTTAACACATGTGTTGTGCACTGAGAATTTCAAGAACTACTCTTGTGAAGGTATAACTTTCAAGAACTACTCTCATGAAGGTATAACTTAAATTACTAGTTCATGGTTTAAATTACACATTATTTTATGAATTAACTAGTAACAACATGATCTAAGTTTGGGAAAATTTAAAATTTCTACTGTGCACACTTGATGCATATAATCAGCATATTTAATGTGCTTAGATCCATTTTCCTAATAATGGTATCAGAGCCCATGCTGTTCTCTATTAATTCATAATTAAGGATTTGACTGTTATGGTAATAATGGAGATTATATGCATATTGTAACTTGATTCCATAAGATCAAAGTTTTTATTCAAGGTGTAAAATTTTTTTGTAATGTAGAATTTTTTCACAAACCAATATAATTGGATTTGCACTTTTAAATGAAATACACTAGAGAAGGACTAACCAACTAGTTGACCGAGCAAGGAGTTGCATAACTAACTAGTTAGTCGTGTATAATGGCTGGTTATCTAGCAAGTTGACCAAACTAATTAGCCACAGTTAGAGGTTGGATAAGTTTTTCGGCCACCATTATTGATTAGGATGATAATTAATCATCCTCATGATTTAATCACACAAATACAATTTAGAAAATTAATTGCAATCATAATCAATTTTAAAAAACTTGCCTAAATTGTGTTCATGTGATTATGGAAACTTTCATTAGCTTTAAAATTAATTTGAATATGATTGCAAATTGATTGAAAATAATTTTGAAAACTTCACTTTTATTTTAATAATCAACACTAATTGATTGAAAGTAATTTTGGAAGTTTTCTTTTAATTATTTACTTAGTACCCAAGTTTTAGAAAGTTAAATGGAATTAATTAATTGATTAATTTTGGAATTAATGATGATTAGTTTCCATAATACATTGATTATGATGTTTACTGATGGAATCAAATTATTCAACATATTTAAATTAAATGTTAATCAAATAACTTGAGACATGCATGACCATAATTTGAATCAAATAGTTAATGTATTATGCTTTTTTGTCTTATATGTCTCATATATACTTGAATGCATGGAAGGATGATTATAAATCAAGGTTTTTTTAATGAATATAATGTATTTTATTTTTAGGTATTTGTATTAAATAGGGCCTGTATGTTTTGCCTTTCTCTCTACTTCTAAATGTAAAATTCTCTTCTTAACTCACTCCATTGAATATAACTGAAGGTTTCTTTTATAAGGTATAATTAGTTACACATGATAAAAATTAAGGATTTTTGTTTTCTTTTGAAGAAAAAGGGGACACCTAAGTGACATACATGATGAGAGGTGTATCACATGAAGATTTTTCCATTTCATGGCTTAAGGGAATAATTTAAATGGTCCATAATCATTCTATATATATGTTATGCGTGTATGTGATTAATGATATAAATGGTGATGTATGTATGACATAGACTAGTAAATGTTTGCATGCCTAGGATTTATATGTATGATATAAATGGGATGCATGTTTGATGTAGACTAGTGTGTGAAACCTTTAATAGTTAAACCCTAGATTAATTAAAAGATCCCTTACTAATTTAAGTTGCATGCTAAGAATATAGTCCAACACTACCCATCAAAATAATGGTAACCAGAGATTGATTTTGTGATAACTTGTTGGCCTCCGTTAAAGTTATGCTACATTTTTCATGTTATCATTATTCGAATATGTATATTCTTCTTTGACAATTTCAACTTAGCAAACATTTATTATTTGGATGGCCTAAGTCATGATCATACAATGTTCGGGCGTAATTAAGTTTTACCTTAAATGTTATAAATAAGGAGTTGTTAATAATGTTGATATGATGGATAATACACGGCAAAGAGTTGTCAACCTAATGATTAGGAATTACATTGAGATATAATTAATAAAGAGTAGTCTACCTAGTCTAATTTATTTGGATTTCTTGGCCTTTGTCAAGTTTAAGTAAATTAGATTGGGATTCTAATCTACTATGATTATCATCCAACGTGATAATCTAATTCTAAGACAGAGGGTCATTAGAATTGAAGAAAATAATAGAATTCATTTTATTAAAGTCTATGAAAATGAATTTTATGCATAGATATTAATCTGCTATATTGTTATTAAAGGTTGTTTAAATGATGAATAACATCTCCTTAAGAAGTATTCTAACTAATAATAAGCTAATTGGGCTAAATTACATAGACTAGTTATGAAACTTAAATTGTCTTCAAGCAGGAAAATATAGCCTATGTCCTTAAGAAGGACCCTTTTGTAGCCCCATATAAGGGTTCAAGTGAGTATGAAAGTTTTGACTTTAATGCTTACTTGAAACACAAGGAAAACGCTGAACAAATAGAATATGTGATGCTAGCTTCAATGTCTCATAAACTTCAAAAGCAACATGACAAAAGCAACATGAGAATATGACATACCCTCTGAGATGAGTCTATATTGTTAGACTTATATAAAAGACATGCTCATATTATGAGATACCATGTATCTTGGGAACTATTCAATTGTAAGATGGTCGAGGGATCATCTATTGTAACCCATACGCTAAAGATAATTAAACTAATAGAGAGATTGGTCTAACTTGACCATGTGATTGACAATGATCATGTAATAAACATCATACTACATTCCTTTACTAAGTCATTTAGGAAGTTTGTCATGAATTTCTTCATGAATAAGATTAATGTCTCTTTGGTAGAGTTACTCAACATGTTTAAAACTATTGAAATGACTTTTAAGAAGGAATGACCTATACTAATGGTCAACTTGCTAAACCTAAGAACGGTAAGAAGAATAAGCCTAAGAAGAATTCTAAGGCTAGAAGTGAGGTTGAAAAATCTAAGGAGGTGTACAAAAGAAGAAAAAGAGTGCTCCCAAAGGCTTCTACTACCTTTGCAACATAGAAAGCCATTAGAAGCAAAATCGCAAAGCTTATCTGGAGACCATAAAGCAAAAGA
Organism: Saraca asoca; assembly: GCA_026873985.1. Taxonomy (NCBI): domain Eukaryota; kingdom Viridiplantae; phylum Streptophyta; class Magnoliopsida; order Fabales; family Fabaceae; genus Saraca; species Saraca asoca. The sequence continues at coordinate 4,603 of JANHAO010020796.1, read as the reverse complement.
AGCTTCTACTTTAGGTATTCTTATGATTGAGATAAACTTGTCTTATTGTTCTATTAATTCCTGCGTATTAGATATTAATTGTGGCTCACATATTTGTAATAATGTGTAGAGACTAATAAACAATAGAAGGTTGTAAAAGGTGAAGTGGACCTACACATTGGAAATGGAGCAAAAGTTACTACTATTAGCATAGGAACTTATCTTTAGAATTGCTTATTGGCTTGATTCTAGAACTTAATAATTATTATTATATTTTTGCTACAATTTCTAATAATATTATTTCTATATCTTATTTGGACCAAGAGGGATTTACTTTTACCTTTAAGAAATCCTTTATTGGTAAGGGTGAAAGTGCCAGGGAAGTGTCATAGTTGATACATAGTGATGTATATGGTCCAATGACTATTCTACCTAAAAGAGTGTTTTCCTATTTCATTATCTTTACTGATGATTACTCTAGGTATGAGTACATGTATTTGATGAAATACAAGTATGAAGCTTTTGAAAAGTTAAAAGAATTCAAATCTAAAGTAAAAAACAAAACTGGAAAAAGTATCAAGATACTTATATTAGATCGAGATGAAAAATAACTAAGCCAAGAATTCATAGATTATTTAAAATAGTTTAGGATTCTTTTACAATGGACTCCACCTATTATACCATCAATGAATGGTATTTTAGAAAGGAGAAACTATACTTGTTTAACATGATATATTCTATGATGAGCTTTGCAATTTTACCTATCTCTTTCGGGGGCTATAATTTGGAAACTATTATATATATCCTTAGCTATATCCTATCAAAGTCTATTGATAAGACACCATATGAGCTATGATTCAGAAAGAAACCAAGTCTCTCACATATGAAGATTTAGGATTGTTCTACTTATGTGAAGTGGATCATCACAAACAAGCTAGGCTCTAAGAGTGATAGATGTCTATTTATTGGATACCGAAGGAAACAATGAGTTACTATTTTTACCCTCCTATTGAACAAAAGGTGTTTGCACAACAAATACTACCTTCATGGAAGAGGATTTTATTCTTGAAAACATCAGTGGGAGCAAAGTAAAACTTGAAGAGGTTCAAGACCCATAAAATAACATAGATTATACAGTTAAGGATGAGCCTGATCAAATATCTCAAGGTGTTAAGATAAGTAATCAAGCTCAAAGTATACATGTATATCAGAGATCTAGTAGGGAATGTCGTGAACTTGAAAAATATGGTTTTCTCTTTACACAAGAGAATGATAATAAGCCTACTAGTTACTAACAATTAATATCTTGAAGTGATGAGAAGTCATGAGATTTGAAATGGATTCAATGCATGAGAACCAAGTATGGGATTTGGTCACTACACCTGAAGGGGTAAAACCTATTGAGTGCAAGTGGATTTTTAAAAGAAAGATAGATGCAGATGGCAAGATACAAACCTACAAAGATAGGTTAGTGGTAAAAGGTTATAGACAAGTTCAAGGAGTTGACTATGAGGAAACCTTTTCACTAGTTACCATGTTGCAGTCCATTAAGATTTTACTTGCAATAGCTACATATCATGACTATGATATTTGACAAATTGATGTCAAAATAACTTTCCTTAATGGAAACCTGAAAAGGGATGTAAATGTGATACAACCTAAGGGTTTTACCTTTAAGATCAAATCCCACAAGGTATGTGATGGTCTCAATAAAAGAATTAAATTTCAAAATATGTATGGATCTTAAGCTTTTCCCATTGTTGAATTTATATACACCTTTATCAAGTTTAATATTTCTTTTGATGAGATATGCAGAAGATTGATAAGCAGTAGGTGTAAAGATGATAAAGAATAGAAATTAACAACAAGAACAATTAAAATGTAAGTGAAGAAAGAGAAGTTGAAGACACAAATTTTTAAAATGGTTCAACTTGAATTGAAATTGTAATTCAAGTCTACTCCACTTGATTTTTCTCAATTGAAAGACCTCTCGAATTAAAATCAAAAAGTATTAGGATTACTAAGCTCTTGAATTGCCAGTTTTACAACAAACAAACAAACAAGATTTAACTGGCTTCTTGCTAACCTAGAAGAATTGAGACAGACTCTTCTAAACCTATATAGATTTCTAAATGCTAGAAATCACAAATAAAAAAGAAATTAAGTGAGAAAGGATTGAGGAATACAATACCAAAGTTTGAGATGAAAATCTCAAATAAACTAAGATAAATTCAAGTAATCTTTGATCCAGAACTTTTATAGAAATCTTTGGAGCTTTGATGAGGTAAAGAGAAAAATGTTTTTCGATATTTTTTTTGATGATTTCGCACTAAAATTGTGTAGAAAGACTATGAATAATCATTTATATAGGGAAGGTAGTTAGGCTTGAATAACTGTTGTAACTGTCTATAACAAAATAATTAACTTTTAGTTGTTGCATTGATTTACGCATCGATTATAGGTGGTTACAACTAAATAATCAATATGGTAATCAAAGTGTAGTATGTAATACATAGTCTTCGTATCGATTACTATATCGAAGTAGCCATTTTTCCTAACCTTTGATAAACTAGTTTGTATATCATGCATCAATTGCAACTTCGATTACGATATAAATTTTTTATATGTTCTTGAGTGTATCGATGTAGTAATCGATTCATGATGTTAAAAACAATTTTATAAAATCTTGTTTTCTTCAAGTGATTTTTCTACCTTATTGTTTAGTTAAAAGTATTTGGATTAAACATTATTTGAACTTATTTATAAAAGATCTTATTAAAAAATAAATCATAAAAACTAATCTTAGATCTCTTGAATCTTGAATCAAATATCTTTGAACCTGCAAAATAAATCAAAAACACTAAAGCATATTGTTATATAAAATTGTTTTCAACATTAAAACTAAGGAAACTATGTAGTTTAGAGTAATTTAGGCTAACAATCTCCCCATTTTTGATGTTGATAAACAATTTTAGATGAGGTTAAAAAATAAAAAAGTTTTGAGGGAGGAAATTATCTAAAATGAAGCTTTATGCTTTTTCTCCCCCTTTTGAAATATCAAAAAAGATTAAAACATGGGAAGCAAAGAAAATCATAGCTTCCCCTCAATTTATGAATATTTTTGTTTCTGCATCGATTATGTAATCGATTGATTTAGTTAAAATGATTATACAAAAACATTGAAAATCTATCTACATTGATGTTGAAATTGATTATATTGTCAAATTTTTGAGCTAGACATCAATATAATAACTAATTTATGTGTATAAAAAAGAAATACATCGATGTTGAATTTGATTTACTATGCAAAAATCAGTTTTTATATATGACTAAACTGTATAAACTTGTACCTTAATCTTTAAATTCATAAACCTGTAAAACAAACTTAAGAAACTCCAATGCTTAAGTTAGATTTTGCATAAAAATAACAAACATAACAGATCAAATAAGAATCTAAAAATCAAATAAGAACAATAAATAATTAAGAATTTTTAGGTTTGTTCAATTTCTTTAGGATTTAACATGCCTATTTCTCTTCTAATGTATATAAATCTCTTTTCATCTAAAGGTTTAGTAAAAATATCTGCTAATTGAAAGTTTGTTTGAACAAAATCTATTGAAATATCTCCTTTTTAACATGATCTCTTAAAAAGTGGTATCTAATTTGGATGTGCTCAGTCCTAGAATGCATAATATGATTTTTAGTTATATTTATGGCACTTGTGTTGTCACAAAGTATTGAAATTTTTTGAAACTTTAATCTGAAGTCTGAAAGCTATTGTTTCATCCATAAAATTTGAGCACAGCAACTTCCAGTCACTATATACTCTACTTCAGCAGTTGATAATGGAACACAGTTTTGCTTTTTGCAAGACCATGAAACTAATGAATGTCTAACAAATTGACAAGCACCACTAATGCTTTTCCTATCTGTCTTGTTTCTTACGTAATCTACATCAAAATATCCTAACAAACTATAACTATCTAACTTAGGATACTAGAGTCCTAGATTTTTAGTTCCTACTAGATATCTAAAAATTCTTTTAAGTACAGATAGATGTGATTCTTTAGGATTAGTTTGATATCTTGCATATACACACACACACACACACACACACTAAGCATTATGTCAAGTCTACTAGCAGTTAAGTATAATAAACTACCAATCATATCTCTAAATAATGTAGGGTCTATACTCTTACCATTTGGATCATTATCTAATTTTAGAGAAGGACTCATCGGAGTTCCAATAGGTTTACATTTGTCAAACTAAAATTTCTTTAACAATTTAACAGTATATTTAGTTTGATATAAGAAAGTACCTTTAGCTAATTGTTTTATTTGAAGTCTAAGGAAAAATGTCAGTTCACCTATCATTGACATTTAAATTCATTTTGCATTAATTTTGAAAACTTTTTACATAGATCTTCATAAGATGAGCCAAATATAATATCATCCATATAAATTTGTATAAGTAGAATATCTTTGCCTTTTTCTAAAATGAATAATGTGGTATCTACATTTCCTTTTTTTAATCCCTTTTGAATTAAGAACTTACTAAGCCTATCATACCAAGCTCTAGGGGCATGTTTTAAACCATAGAGTGCTTTTTGAAGTTTATAAA